>JAPYZM010000430.1:0-76513 GCA_030522845.1 Psyttalia concolor | reverse complement strand
TTTTCATCTCAATGTGTCGAAAAAGCACTTTTTAGTCACTCGACGCAAAGCGGAGAGTGACTGAAAAGTTACTTTTCCGGCACAGCGTGATGAAAAATAACGAATTACATTTGCGCCGAACTTTCAAGAGATTTCGGTAGTAAATACGTACAACTCCACAAAAGAAATTAACGAAATTTGTCAATTCCAATTGAATTATTACGTAAAAAGCAAATTTAAGTCGGCGAAATTCAGAGAACCGTAATCTCGCTTTCTTTACACATTAGATATTCATACTAAATTCTTCAGTATTCAATATTCATTTTTGCGCTTGACAATCGAAAGAGGCCAAACAATTTTGCTTTCCACGCCGCAAAATAAAATTGGAATCTAATTAAATTTTCAGTCCACTTTTAATTTAACGAGTTTCTTCTCTACCCTATATAAAAAAAATCAATATTTGTAACAAAAAAATTAATTTTTGGGGGTATAATCATGAGTTTCGCAGGCATACTAATGATTTCGGCCAGTCTATGAATAACTGTATTGCCCAATCGCCAAACTCTAATAATTGCCTATAAATCCCTGAGATATCCTTAAAAACTTGTTTGTCTCATCACTGAATTTTTTTCCAAGCAAACTGTATTAGACTGCCTCCAAAGAAAAAAACCATCGACATAAGTGGTTGGAATTAAAATTCCCTCATCATAAAATTTTCACTCAATTTTTTCCCACTCATTTCCATCCGACAAACAGTGAACAACCCTGTCCATAAGAAAAACCATAATAACACAACATTGGCAATTAGTAAGACGAAGCTCATTATGGAAATGTTGCCGCGTAACTAAATACTTAATAAAGGCTTCATCTTGAATTTTAAAATAGCAAGGAATACCCGCATATAAACACCTGAGTCACGACCCATAGTTCTAGTGCCTGGAGTACGCGGTTAACGTGCGTAAAACCGTGTGCCACACGTTATACGTATAAAATGTTCCCCATAGCCATCGTTTTGCCACTGGCTCCATACACTGTGGGCAAAATGGATCGCGTGTCGATCCGCGCCGAGATATTTGTTGCTTTACAGTTGTATCACGTTTTGCTGGACGAGGGGGAGACCTATAACATCGACGAGAACTGCCCCATTGTTTCATTTGTGTGTAACAGTGTTTGTGTCCTCTTCTCCTTATGATCCCTTCCTCTGCAATCGCGGATACACTGTCGAAACACCATTGGCCTCTTTTTTTCCCTCCTAAACCGCTTTCTCTTTGTCTTTCAAACGACTACTAAACGTTTTCATTCTGCTCGCCAACATTTTTTTCGTCGGGCTATTGAATGACTTCCCTTTGGTGAGAAGAAAATGGCTGACTTGAATTAATTGTGCTTTCGCCAGGGGTGGAGTCAAGCTATGAGAATACTTGAGAAAACACAAATCAGGGGCAAAAGGGAAGTCTGGATGAGTAAAGTCTGCGGAACTGGAAGACGATGCCAGAGTGAGATGACGCCTTGCCGGCGCCTGGACCCCATAAAATCTATTTTCCTCGGGTGTCATTCAGACCGACTGAGGTAATATGAACCTGGGTCTAACATAATTTATCGCCGAGCCCACCCTCCTCACGAGGGATACAAATGTAGAATTTTGGATTTTTTTGGAAAATGTCACTGATTTCCAGCGACATGCCACTGATTTTTTGGAATTTATCATCAGGTTGCAACAGTAGTTGACAATTACTAGAAAAATGTACTCAACCACTATTTTCGTTCTGAAGAGGTGAAAATGTTTATGGAAACTGACCTTTTTGTCCAGTCATCGTTTGTCAGACGGATATTCAGAAATCTAAGGGGGATGGTCAAATTTGGGGAATAATTTTTTTCCTACACAATGAGACTTATGAAAAATAAGTAATAAAAATACTTCAATCCGCCGGAGATTTTGAGATATTTATTGAGAACTGACCGAGGTCAAAATCAACTTAAATCATTTTACTGTTTAGCTACTGATTCCTATCACTGAAATACGGTGTGAAATTCTTAAAGAATAGAAATCCCTTAAAATCCATGATATTTCTCATGAATGCAATTAAGCTGCCAGGGAATATCTGATGATTTTGAAGGTCTAGTCGGTCATTGAAATTTCAATGATAACCTAACAGGATACCATAAAAAAAAATTAGCCTACATTTCCAGGTTGAGTATTACATTTAATAAAGTATTAAATCTTGAATTGAACTTACCACATTGAGAATTCAGAGGAAATTATTATTGACTTGTTCAAAACCTTCTAACAGTACACGAAAATAAAAGAAAACCCTCGAAATGTGAGTACTTGTATTGAAATTTTACTAAAAATCCATCCTAATACTGAAAAAGTAAAATTACTGGTAAAATTTTTCCCATCAACAGAATCTCCTACAAATTACTCCCCGCGTATTCCAAATGAAGCGAGAACACGATTGAAACCAATCTGCGATATCAATCCTCCTCAATACAATCCCTCCCAGCTCCCCGAGACGACTAAAAAAATCCTCAAAGAATTAATAAACAACAGCCCGAAGGTGTATTATACCTAGGACAGGTAATAAGAAGACAATTACGCGAGCTAAATGAAGCTTCAACTTGAATAATGGTAGCCCAGCGCAGGAGCGCGGGTTGGAGCCGGAGGATGTTTCTGCTGCATCCTCTCGCATCCTCACTCGGAATATAAGATTACAATTTGCCGGACCATGGCGACCCATCTCCAAGACTCCACGAGGAAAGCATCTACCCAAGTTCCGTATATGCACTGGTATTCAGTGTAGGAGGGGGACATTCCCGGGAGGTTGGCCGGTGAAAATAAACTCGGGGTTATAATAACGCGCATAAATCAGAAGTGTTAATATTCGGGGGCGTATTAGTAGGAGGTGTAGTTATTCCACCTATATCCACCTGCCTCTGGACACAGTGTTGTGTTGTACGTTTTGAGGAGGGTAAGGGGGGGGGGGAGGAGGGAGGGAGGGAAGAGAAGATACTTCATATAACCGTGAGGGACCTCTGGGCGAATAATACTAACTCCGTTGCATCGGTATAGATCATGTCTGCTGGACGGTCCATGAGAGTGGTTTACCCGCCTCCTTGTTAACCCAGCCGAGTTTACTTAGTCCTTCGGGGTGCTTCCACACGTTACGCCCGCTAATAGCCTACCGTTAACCAACTACCGGAGGTATAACCCCATCCTCACAGCCTCATTTCACGTATTAGCTGGTTTGTATCGATCATTTCTCCTTGCAAAATACATTTTCACCATTAGGTTGATATGATGGTGGTAATGTCCCAGCTGTCTCGTTAGACGTCAGTTATGTGCATGATGTTCGTTGCGGTCCCCACGATCAATCAGGGCCTGCACTGGGTCAGGTGGTGAGGGCCCAAGGTGGGCGGTCCTGCACCCCTTAAATCAAACGTTCAGCCACTGGGATAATAATTCTCGTGGTGATTCTTCTCTCATCCAACCGGGATTGTTTATTTGTTTGCTTAGAGCAGAGTAATTAGAATTTGATACGGAGGTAACGTTATTTATCGACAATCTACTTGATTGCTTTCATCATCCAGGGGAATGCATTTTTTGGGAACGGATTTACGCGTTTTTTACTTCCAATTGAAGATTTTGTAATTGGTGATGTTAATGATGGTTTGGAATGTATGAAGACATGAAGTTTGTAGAAAATTCGGAAGCTTAGTATAACAATAAAATTGGTAGAAATAAAAATAAATAGAATAAAGTACAGAGCATAAAGTTGAATATCAACTATCTGTAATTTTTGCAGGTTGAAACGACATCAAGTGAGAAAAATATTCAGCAGCTATTTACTTTCTATTTATTATATTACTTTATATATATTTATTGAATATTTATTGTCAGTTCATTGAGTAAATCTTTGGAGGATAAAGACAAAATTTTAATTGGGGCAAAATTTATCCTCCCATTTAGTAGGTCTTCCGCTATTTGTCTCGTACTTTATCCTCAATATGAAGATGAAAACGACCAATAATTGATATCAATCCACAATTATTCGTTTCGTTTAATAATTTTTCTTCATACACATAAAGCAATGGTCAGGTCATTGTGTACCGCTGGATTTGACAGTGTTGATTGAATGCTGACGCAATTGTACGCGTTGATTCATCGAGATCGATAACAATGAATGACAGGTAGACAGTCGCGCTGAGTAGCTGACAATCACCTGTGCCGAGGACAATTGTGTTTCACTAGTCGTGACTAACGAAAACTCGTTGTCATTGATGATCGCCATGCCCGACGCGTTCTTACCGATTGAGGGATAATGGACACACGCGTTGACAGTTGAGATACACCACCTGAGACTTTTAGGAAATGCGTGAACTTACTATTGAATTTCATTTTTATTCGAAGTCCGGTGTGTAACGGTTGGTCACGTACACCACGTGTGCTCAATCATACGGGCTCATAAAGAAGGTAAAAAAAAATAAGACTGCGTAAAAATTATTGATAGCGATAATTTAGTAAACACAAGACATACGTGAATGGTAATGTTGAAATCGATTTACGATAATTGACTGGTTGGTGATTGGCTAGGTGTATGGTAGATGCGGAGAAGTTGACCCGAATCTGCCACCTCCGTCAAATATATATCCCAGTAATCGGCTGGGATCGTTTCTACCGGTTTATTTATACGTGAAACCGTAACTAGCGCTTGGGCTGTAGGAGAAGGGGTGAGTGGGGAATGTGTAAGGCGAGGGGGGCATCTCGTTAATTAGCCCCGGTGTCGATTTAATTACCAGGGGAGTAATTGGCATTGGCCACTGTCGTGCTACAGCCCCCCGTCTCTCGTCTCCACCCCCCTCAGCGCGTCTCCATTTTGCTTTTGTCGATCTCTCGCCCTCCCTCGATTTCCCATACCGTTGCATATTCATCGGTGGATTATTATATCCCTGTGTACGGTTTTCAGACCACTCCATCCACCCAGTTCAATGATAAATTTCCGACCAGAACGACAAAAAGACGAATTCACTTCTTTATTGTCGCTGTTTAAATGAACATTTTTCACAATTTAAAATTTAATTCAGTTGTTGGTAGTTGGTTGGGCACAAAAAACAGCGAGTGGAAAAAAAATTCATTTCCAAATTTTTATGGAGTCGTGTTCACTGAAAACAAAAAAGGCCTACAGCGGGGTGAAAAAAAATGCACAAACTGGGAACGAATAAAGGTCACAGTAGCATTTGCGTATATCGCGCGCAATGTTATCCACAAACACGGCAGGGCTACGGTCAATTTATCCCAAGGGATGAAGCCGACGACGTGCCGAACTGTTTCCGGGATGGGGGCTACCTTGTCCAGTTGAATGAATTCAGTACGCAGACCCCCCAGTGCGGTTGCCATGTATACAGTGGTCACTGGTTCAGTCTCCAATTTTACTCTATTTCTCTCGTCTGTTACTGATCTCCATGAAGAATATCACGAGTCCTACTATTTCGGTTGTTTAGTGGTCTTGAAATATTCCTCGAATTTCATAAAAATCTATTTCAACTTCCATTGAAAACAGGAATATACCCTACTAGAAATTTCATTCCGCAAAGTGATCGGCCCACATCCGGCATGCCGAATGTAACGTTCGGTGCTAATACGGTTAGCCACATTCGGCGCGGATAAGGCGCGTTACGCACATCCCGCGTTTGGGCCGGATGAGACTGACCAAACGTTTACCAGATGATATTGTATTAATTATTAAATTGTTAATGGAAAATTCACAAGCAATGTTGAATTTGGCAGTAAATAAATAAATTGTTGTCCCTGACCCAAAGGTTTGACAATAGGGGAAAAAAAATTACCCAAACCAGTACTTGAACCTAGAATCTCTCGATCTATAGTCTTGTACCTTATCCACTCGCCTACCGTCTCATTCTTGAACGTCATTATCAGTTGCGCGTATATCAGTAGTACTCGCAATAACTGATACCATTGAAATAACTATAATTGATTAATGAGTAGAATTTTCCGCCTAATCATTCCACTCTCCATCCAACTCTCCCTCTCCTTTGCCCTTCCATAGCAATTTTTTTTTCGCGACAAAAATTTTTCTAAGTTCCTTACAGCATGCCTAATTTGAACCTTATCAGGGCCAAATTGGATTTGCCGTACTACACTTAGATGAATCCTGAAGTAAAAAAAACAGTTTACGCAATTTTTATGAATGATTTAATCTATTTGTATATTTTTTGAAAGATTAAAAAAATAGCTCATCCGGCATGCCTTATCAAAAACGAGACTCGCGCCGTATTCGGCGTATGGGCCTTATACGGCGCTAATGCGGCCCTGATAAGGCATACCGCATTCGGCATGCCCAACGAAAACCGAGACTCGCGCCGAATTCGGCGTAGGTTGGATCCGGCATGGCGAACGAAATTTCTAGTAGGGTACAGCACGAAATTGTCTTCACTTCCCAATTATTCAAAAATTCATTCAAATTTACTTCCGTGAAGTGCTTGAATCGACATTTACAGTTTTTCTCGATTTTTGTCTCGAATAGAGAATTTTCCATGTAAAAATTCCTTGAAATTCCGTAAAATTTTAATAAAAAAATTGTTCTAGTTGTTCAGAATAAGAAATAATGATCCCTATATTGAAACCACTATTTGAATTCCATTCCTTTGTCTGCAAAGGTGTTATTCCCCTGTTTGCACAACAACTTATCCGCTCCCAACACCTATATTTCAGATTTATTGACCTGTCATCGAGTCCAGCCCTCGAAAACTGTGAATTAACCACACCGCAGGTGTCAAATTATCAGAGAACACTCGGTCCTGAACGTTTGACGTTAAGCCACCGCATACCCCCGGTAATTATATTTCGTTCCTCGGTTATTATAACGTACCACGGGGTGTACATCGGCATCATCAACGCCAGTGTACTCCAGCGCGCGTGTAATAACCCCGTATGTGTACTGGAAATTACCAGCGGAATATTGTCAGAGAGGGTTTAACACACCTAGTCATCTCCCCCTTCAATTCCAATCCTCTTATTAATGGCCAGTCACACCGGGATTTATTAATCCACTTATTAAACGTATTTATTATCCTGCAATATTTATCTTTACCTTGAGTCGGGTTAAACGTGGCTCCTCAGCAGCGAGTTTCGCAAGTGCCTGGTACTCGCCCTGTGCCGCTCTCACCAGCCACTCTCTCGACTTCCCATCCAGTTGCTGAGCAAATAATAAGCAAAAATTAATCATCGAAACATCAATTTGTAACAACAATCAATATTTTTCAAGCCAAAATAAAGGACTCACCGAAGCCACAGAAGCGCTGTCCTCCTCGTCCGTCCCCTGTCGGGCAAAAAAACGAGAAGACATTCAATCAATTTCCCGTGAAATTGGCGTCACATTTTAAAAAATTGGGGGAAAAAAAAGAACAAAAAAGGAGGGATATTGAAGGATAGAGGTGGGGCTCAGCCGTGATCCGCGTCACGGGTAAACGACTATTCATCCCCGTTAAACTGTTTGTATTTTCACTCGTCACGGCAACGAAACGCCGCAGGAGGGCGAGTATATCGACACACTTGGCGTCTCCAATCGACCATGACTTATCACAAAATTCGACTCATCTTTTAGTCGAGTCATTATTAGGTACCATCAAGCCACGATATATCTTTATCCATCTGATTTCTCTTTACCTTGCAGCCATTAATGCAGATGGGGATGGTGTCTCTCAGCTTGTCCAGCTTCACGTATTCAAGTACTAATTTTTTTCGTAATGAAATTTCTCGATTGAATAATTTCTTTTGAATAACCACATGAGTTGCCATTATTTTCCTGAAGTTTTTTGTTTCTCTCATCGATTTATGCTTAGGCTTATGATGTATACTGGCATTGCATGAAATCATTAACATTTCAAAAAATAATCAGACCACAATTAAATCGAGAAATGCCAGTCTTCCTCAATTTTGAATGCTCATACTTCATTTGAAACCGTCTGTGGGAGTGTTTAAAAGCCAATAATATCATTTGATTGGAAAAAATGAATTTATTCCTTAAGTCAAATAATAAATGGGTGGTGCTAGAGGTATGACCTTTCGGTCTTCTACACTCCCGTGCCTGTACCTACGCGGTGGCCCAGCCTAATTCCCTACCGGGATTCTAGCTAGCTAACTTATAACTAGAGACTCCACAGGCTGAGTTTTAATTACCGACGATGAAAAATCTTTCCACCGCCGGGATTCGAAACCCCGCATTTTGGGACGCTTTGTTCTTGAAGCGAGCATGCAAACCACTGGACCAAATGCATCTCCTTATTCATTGAGTATCAATTATCAATTTCTGAAATTGATTTCAGGATGAAGTTTTTCGATTGAATACTTTCTCTCGAACGTTCGAAGCCGCCAACGTGAAGTTTTCCTTTGACATAAATAGTACATTTCATGCCCGAGCCTTGAAAACAGATCATCGTCTCCCACGTGCAAAATCGCCTTCCGAGACGAAGGCGCGGATGGCAAGCACGTGGGGGAGGGTGATATGTTTTCCATGGCGAGACTTGGATATTATTTTTCGTGGTGTGGGCCCTGGAAAACGCCAATGTCGTGACGAAAACGGCGTTTTTCAGGTGCCGAGCACGAAAATAATATTATCCTTTCAAAAATTGATTAACCAATAATTAAATCCAGACATTCGCATCTCTCTAAACGTCAACAACTCCCGATCCATTTGAACACATCTGACAGAGTATTTCAAACTTTCTCACGCTGCATGAAACACCCAATATGTTCCTCTGTCCTCTCACACTCAAACTTTTCCGGGACCTCTTAAAAAACTTTTGTCCTGACATGGCTTTATGGGCTCGGGGGCAACAGACACTCGTCGACTTCTACCAGCGAATTAAATATGCTACATCTGTGTGCGCATAAGAGAACGTTTTTTTGTCAGATAGCCCAACGAACGAGACACTTGAAAACTTAATGGGCACTCTGTGGATTGTCCTCGAGGTTTGTATCAACAAGGACCACTCCGGGCCACTCGACTAATTTAAGGCACGCGTCGGATTCTAATAGCACGTGTCGAAGAAAACACGAAAAGTCGAACTCCTCATTCGTCCTATTATCATTTCCATCAGGAGGCTGGTGGTGTTGATACTCGAGGGATATGGGAAACGTTTTAATAAGCTACGCACACAGTTCGTCTCTTGGGGTGAAGCGTCAAGTATAAATATATTCGTCTGCTTTGCAAACTGATGTAAATGAGAGATAGGGAGACAATGAGAGAAAGAGAGAGATGCAATATGAGAGAGGGAGAAATTGGGGGTAGTTGGAGCTGGCCAGGAGTATATACAGGACGTATTGGTTTGAATACGGTGGGGTTTTGGTACAAGAGGCAAAACATGTTGCGGCACGAGCTGACTCGAGAGCTCCCCGGAATTAGCTTTATTATAACCTGGGGGCCATCCATACCCACCATAATTGCCAGTGAACATTCACGATACGACAAGTCAAATAATAAGCAAACATAAACACTCGACGATATAAGGTGATGAAAACTTCTGACAGTTCGGCCACTCTTACCATGAAAAATAATTCAACTTCGCAAAACCGACCAAAAGGAGACATAGGATTATTCGTTAAATTGATTCACAGCCCGAGAGTGGAAGATTTCATTAGCTGGAAGAAAGGAAACGAATGGCCAGAGAGACAGAGTGGAGCCTCCAGGAGGTGGGAGATGAGGTAAGAACAAAGAGTGGTGTGAGGATAAGAGTATGGAGTCAAGCGCCGTAGAATAGAGAAGGAATGAAGAACACTGGGATTAGCCTGGGTAGGTATGCGAGATCGATTATGCGATCTGCGGATAACGTTGGCCTGATTTATTCCCCTAATGGGCGTTCGCGCATTCATTTCGGTGGCGGACGAGGCAATTCGCAAGCCCCCGGGAGCTAGCGGTGCTGGGCCTTCCTCGCGAGCAGTACTGTCAGTGACAGGAAAACTCTCGGTGGGTGATTCAGCGTTCGGTTTCGGCGACGCCTCCCAACCATCGCTATAGTGCCTACCCAAAATGTCTTTCTCTTTTGCCTCGAGAATTACTTACGTCCAATGATTTTCTCAATCAATTTCTCAACAGGATTTTCCCTTTTCAGGCTTGATTATCAAACAAGAAAAGCCGATTGATAGATTCATCACTGAATCCTGATGACAATTTGGATGGAAAGATTAGATGCGACTTGTACGATAATTCAAACCACATGGGACAGACAGGAAACGAGGACGAGAATTGGTTGGAATTAGCCAGCAACTCGATTATTAGTTTGGTGGTGAATGGTGATTCATAGCTGGCTAGTCGTATTTTCCTGGATATACCCAACTGCGGAGGCAAACCAGAGTTTGCTCCGGATGGGGAACATGGAGCAAACTACACGCACGCCTCTTCCAACCCATTCCCCCAGTCCCTCTGCTCCCAATCCCCGGCACCCTCCCCCCGGGGTTTTCCAAACGGGTGACAGGAATATTCGTACATACCATGTACCACTCTGTGCGCCCCTCGCAGGTCCTCTCTCATACGCATCGTATCGCGATCATATCGCGATGCCCCCATAATTTACTGGATTATTTGCACTCGACCATTACCATTTCGAGCGTCATGTACCTGTAGTTTGTCTATCAATGCTTTTGAGTCGAATTCCACACAACAGTATGGAAATTAATGTTTTTTTTGTTTTTTTTTGAAGGAACAAATTTCCCCCTGATCTCCTATTACCAGTGGGGATTTAACGAAGCCAAATCTTCGAGTCATGGATAAGAATGTACGTGGGTGTTTATGAAAGAAGGTAACACACCACTTGAAGCGAAAGCTCCTTCGAGGCGGGGATAAAGGTATGTAGAGGCCCACAGTGGTCTGACTGTGCAGCCCTGATACCTCGCTCCCATGGCTAATTCCGAGGTGTAATCTGCGGGTACCATCTCCACTGGATTAGCATATAGATAGCGTTAGGGGATGAAGGTATACAAGAGGCGCCTTGCCTAGACAATCGACGCTATGATCATTCTGGTTCAATGTCGTCCGCTACGTACACCAGGGGGAGAATGACAATTTTCAATTATTACTATTGATATGCACTTTCTTATTTTATCCATTTGTCAAGTGTGCAGTGCACTTGGACTCTTGGCAATGCTAATCAGTATCGACAGACTGGTACTTGGTTTAATGTGGCCATTTGGCGGGCAGTTGTTGGCTCACAATGAGCCCATCTCATAGTGAGAAGCACAAGTAAAGAGTCCAAGTGATTCGGTCGTGAGGTAATTTGTGTTCACAGCAGGGCTGAGCAAACACGCACAGTAGGGGTGCTACGAAAAATTAAATAACCCGATGACTGGTCACATTCTCCTCGCGTATAACGAGGTAAAAGTAAAGGTGTGCGTTGAGACTTCTCAGCGAGAAGTTACGAGTATACAACCCGG
Organism: Psyttalia concolor; assembly: GCA_030522845.1. Classification (NCBI taxonomy): domain Eukaryota; kingdom Metazoa; phylum Arthropoda; class Insecta; order Hymenoptera; family Braconidae; genus Psyttalia; species Psyttalia concolor. The sequence goes on along the minus strand of JAPYZM010000430.1, from coordinate 65,091 downwards.
GGCATAACGGGCCCCGTCACGCCGGATGACGTTGCCCTCCTTGTCCATCCACGTGATATTCACTTCTGAGCCATGATGTGCACCCTCTCACGATGGGCCCAGCCCGTATGAATATAGAATCCCCGTTGCATATGGCTCTTCGGTCGGAGAAAATGGAATGGAGAATGATGATTTGTATGCAGCTAAACGAGGATGAGAATAGGAAGAGAATAAGAAGTATTTCGTCGAGGAGGGTATGAGAGGGGAGAGGGGGATAGTGGACGACGAGCCACAAACGTGAAACGAAGAGCGGCGACCTCCCGTGGACTTATGAATACAAATAGCCGCTCACTGTGCGATTCACAGATCTCTGATAAAGGTAAAGTCTTCAGACTCGCCCTGTGTGATTCAAATGTGCGTATGTATATGGGTTGACCACAGAGAGCAACCGTTTACCAAAAGATTATCCCCCTAAGATCGGATCGTGATCGGTATCGAAAGAGTCTGGGGATTTTGCGCTCCTGGATCAGTTGTGTCATTAGTTTCTATGAATATTATACAAATACCTCGAGAGGCCGTTTAGGAAACGATTAAGCTACGATTTTCATCTCCATCGATATATCAGGGAGTGAGATTCCTCTTCCAACGATTGATTTAGTGAGTGGAAATAATGAATGTCCTTTTAGTCGTTGGGGTTAGTCATGGGGAGAATAAAATGGATCAATCTGAATGAAGAAGTGATATTCTCAGTTGGGACTGAGACTTGGAATGCCGTTGGATCCTTAACGAGACGCCCACGCCCACTTGGCTTTTGCCAGCTACCCGGTGACACTATCGTGTCACATCCAGGCCCTAATGTCGTGTCCAGACGTCATGCCAAGGCTCGTCAGGCCTACAGTCACTCACAGGAAGGAGAAACTAGTATTTCATCGTTGGGGTCGAGGTCAGAAAAGGGTTATAAAATGCTGAAGAAACATCATTGTGAAAGAGAGGATTCACGCCTCATACTATTCTTGGGATCGATCGTTGTTGATTTGGAGAATGTGATATTGGAATGAGCACTCGACGACAGGAGAAAAATGCCACGTGGAATTCTTCAACTTATCATCCTACAAATTGGCTTCACCTACTGTTCTACATTATCAGAATTACTCGGGGTGAAATAAAACCGCTTAATCTGTGAGAGGACAAAAGAGGACGCCAGTGGTTTAACCTATCTTATGTATCTCCTTCGGGTGTTTTTAATAGGGTGGAATCCCCCCCCCCCTCCCCCCTTTTCCCAATGGATGGCTCTCTCCCTGGTATCTTCTCCTTGGACACCTTAAAAACTTGGCCGAAGCAGAAACACAATTCATGAAAAACCTTCACTGCCAGGTGCTTCCGTCCATGGAATGCCCCATGTCGCGAGACTGAATAATGACTGAAATATATTTCCTAAATAAATAATGATACGCCCTCGTAAAGTTTACGTTCGCTCAGGCACAAGTCCAGCGCTGATGCATACACAGCCGAAAAGGATAAACTTCGAAAGGGGGAAATAAAAAATAATATCAAACACATATACTAATCTTGAGTGGCTAGATTTGACTGCAAAGATAGCGACCCATACTGCGAGCTCTCTAAACGCCCACTCTCGGGTAAACCAGCACAAAAAGAAGAAACCTGTTTTGTAGCTGTATCGAGATTCAAGAAAAATGTCCTCGTCATGTGATAGAGCCCCAAAAATTTTCAACTCATTCATCATAGATTCTTTTCGAGTGTTTTATGAATGGATATAACGTCCAAAAATGTAGTACCATTTTTCTTAAACTGTCTATTCTCTTTCGAAATATGCTACGAAAGTTGTTGAGAGGCTGTCGTCTGAGGATCCCGCACGCTGTGTCCCCTCATCTACCCCTCGGTTTCTTCACCCCCCCCCCCCCCTCCCCCTTTTTCCCCTCCGTATATGCTCCTTCACTCCCGAGTGTAGCACGACGTCTTCCACCATTCTCAACCCTCTTTGCATATACATTCTGTAAGATTACTTTGTGCGGTTTACACCCTGCGTCCTTCGTCTCTAACGTCGACTACCTCACGATATAGTCCCATCTTCAGTAGTACGCCTTGAGCTTTGCCAAGGGCTATACTACCTCACCCAAGTTTCGTCCTCCTTAATGTATGCTGAAACTATACGGGAATTCACAAGTTTGTCAGTGGGCGAACTGAGAGGGGTGGAGAAGAGTTGGACCCGGGGAGATGGGAGTTTTACACAGTTGGTACTTCAGTCTCTGGGTGCCTCGTTCATCTAGACCCCAGTGTTACACTCTTGACAAGAGAAGCAGCAAGAAAAGGGAGCGCCTTCGCGAGAACACGCGTGATCTTAATTAGAGAAAAGCCTCAGGGTTTTCCACCAGGATGATGAGATTTACTTTTGCAAAACGGCCTTACATGGCTTCGCAAAAATATCTATTATCGAGTTGTTGCGGAATCTCGTTTTGCTGTTGTTCAATCAACCATGTAACAGCGTCAATCGATTGGTCACGTCGTCGGGGAAGAGAAGTCGGCACGCGACAGCAGTCCCTCAGTTGACTCATTGAGGATGCTACAGGGCTGAATAACAAACTCACCATACTGAATAATAATTATTTTTGGAGAGAAGTGCCAGGCGCCGTCACACGAGTGCAAGAGGATGTCCGGGGAACTGTCGGGTCGGTTTTTCCAAGTAAAGAAAATGAAAATTAATCCAATGTATGCGGTGTTTGAAAGGGCCCCTCTTTTTCGGCCGAAGAGACTCATTGAATGAGCGGGGAAACCATTGAAGTAAGAAAAAATGAGATTGGAATAAAAATTTTTTTTTGAAGCTGTAGCCACGTCGGAAGGAATAATTTTACGAGCTATATGCGATGCCGATTTCTCTTTCCTCTCTTCCGTTCTAGAGTACACGCTTTCGGCATCTTTTAATCGTTCGAACTCAGTATAAACTCATTTGAATTATGATTGGGCATCCGGTTGCACAGTCAATATGTATAAAACCCCCTCTTTGGTAAAGAAGGAGGACCTCTTGTGGATCGACTTTTAATTTTAAACCTCTCTGGCTAATTATGATTTACGGCGACACAGCCACAAGACATCCTGATCGGTAAGCGAGATACCAGCAGGATATTCAAATGCGATGAACAGTGCGTTTGCCAAACGATAAACAGTTTTGCATCGATGCATGTAAGGAAAAAAAAGAGACAAGTTTGATGGTAAAGGATGGGCAATGAAAAAATTAACCAATGAGAGCCAAGTATTGGTGGGTGTACGTAATCTCAGAATTGAAACAAACAAATGACCACGAGTGAAGCCGACCAATCGTTATTCTCAGTAATGTATTGGTTATGCACGATCAGGCACCAAGTGGCATCCTCTATTCCTTCCTCATTTCTCCGAAATGGACTTATGTCACTGGGTGTTCCGCGTCAATCTTTTTTTAAACGTATTTGATATCTTTATGATGGGTCACTGTACCTTGTCGGAGCGTTTCTTGGCTGGTGATGTAACACCATTTGGACGACCATGAAGATCAGTCTCACTTGCCATCCGGTTGAATCGCTGCATTCGTTCCCGAACACTTGGTAATTCACCGTTGCCTCCTGTTGGCTCGTCCTCCTGGATTTGTCAATAACAATCATTCGGGTATGTGGTGTTAATGAGTCAATCAACCTTCACCAGTGCATTCCAGTCTACAGTGTCAGTAGTGAATAATAATCTAGGTTTTAGAATCTTGATAGATGAAAGATTCCAGCCAGGATGTAACAACGAGACGAGCGGTGAAATTTAACGATTACAAATACTGATTGTTGATACTAATACTTTCACACCGCAAGCACTAATAGACTCATAATAATTGACGTTACACTGGGGTGATATAAACGTTGATGGGGGATATTAGCATACTCTGAGAAAAGCATACAATTCACTTCACGAGGCGCTAGAGCTCTCTTTACTGTCGTCGTGGGGTTCCCCCTTTTCATTTGCATGGAAATCGGGGCATACGGGGATTGTCACAGATGCTGTCGTAAAGTAAAAACGTGCAATTTGTGTACAAGCACTATCTACAGAGGTAAATAAAAATAACTACAGAGGACGGAAGGAATTATAATAAGTAAAAACTATGTTTTACCTTGATTGAAGCTTCCTGACTATTTTTTCCCTTCTCATGGTTCAAGTTCTCTTTGTTCTCTAGTTTTAGTTTATCCTGACTCTTACGTCTTGGAGGAACCGGAGGGGATGATGGATCCTCCAGCTCTGGTGAAGTCTCATCAAAAGAAGAGTTTTGACGATGGGGAGACTCTGGCGCCGATGAATTGTGCACCGGCACTGGTGGCGCTCTATTCGGTTTATTTACAGTTGCATAGAGCTCCTCTGGGGGTGAACGATAGGACACGGGCGAGGGTGTATCAACAGAGTGTGTGGGACTAAGAGGAGCAGGAGGGGGTGGTCGATACGGTGGTGGATCACGAAGGGGTGATGTGGGAGTTTGGAGATCGGGGGTTGCTAGAGGAGATCCTGGTCCCAGGTGAGAATACATTGGGGGCGTTAATTCTTCTAGGCTATTGCGATACTTTTTCTTGATAACCAAAAACTTTTCCCCCTGTCAAAAAAAAAGGACTCATTCATTTCAGATTTTTTAATTTTAGAGATGAGATCTGGACAGCAATGTTTCATGATAAACTGTAATTTTTGTGCTGATCATAGAATCAAGTGAAAAAAAAATTAATCGCGAACGCAGAAATTGACACATTTTTTCTTAGACACATGTTCTTAGGGAATTTTAGATGAATGCGGATAATTCCTCTGATACAAGACTATGACAATAAAAGTAATATTGCAGTTATTCAATTTCTAAATTATAAATTGTGCAACTATAACTAAACACTTTATCTCTTAAGTGAAAAACCATTTAAGCACTTGCGATTTTGGATAAACATCCTTCAAAAAACTACTTCTCTGTGTTCAAATTCCCGCGAGTTTGAACGTATATTTTCGATGTGGCAACATCGCTATCGAGGGATCTCCAGGCGCAACAAGTCGTCCTGTCAGACCGACTCGCTGGCTCGAGCGGCCTGCACACTCATACACACTTACCTCCTCATTTTTTATAGTCGCCAGTGTGTTTACGTACTCCTTGAATTTATTTCGCGCCTCAACTGAAAATAAAATATTGACAATTTGGTTTTTTGGTTTTTCGAGCATGTTCAGAGACGACCGTTGACGACGAATTAATGTGATTATCTGTATTAATTATTCCCCATTGAATCAATCACTGAGATCTACCGTCACGCCATACACACATTGTTCACTGACACTGGGCGAGGTATAAATCAAACGACAGTCGTGGAAAAATTAATTTCGAGGGAGTGGGTGCATACCTCGTGTCTCTGGATCAGTGAGGAAGGTCTTAAAATGTTTCACTAGGTCATGATTTCGCGCTGAGCCACCGTTATCCAACAAATATTTACGTATCTCCTCTAGGGACAACTCACTGGGCGTCGCCATATTGGACACTGTGTGTTCAACGACTATCGCGCACTGGCGGCGGGATTTGACTTGCTCCAACGCCGCCGGTAACAACGATCTCGGCTGATCTCCGGAGACTATTTGAGATATTTCAATAATATACGAGGAGAAACTATTTTCGTGAATTTTGAATGAGAACTAAAAGGATTTTAACGACTGCTAGGAATCAACAAATCAGTAGTTATTTATTGAATACTGGGCGGCGTTGAAAATACAGGATTGCACTCCATCACTCTGGGATATTGTATGGTGCATTGGCACATACAGAGTAAAATCGTTAAATCCTCTCTATTTCATTCACTCACGTTGACACGACGAGCACGAGGATTTATTGAAAGCCTTTTACCGTAACTGTAACAGCCGCCTGGAAAAATCAAACTCATAGTCATCGTTGTGTTCTCACTCTAGTTCCATTAAGTATTGTTTCATTCATCGAGATTGAGTTCATTGCGATGCTGTTGAAAATTACCATTCATTCAGATATTTTATATTATTTGAATGAATTTTATCTCACTACTTTGGTCTCCTATTAGATACATAAGTCGAGATAGAAATGGAGACAAACTTAAAGAATAACATATTATAATTCGAGGTGCGCAAAAAAGTGAGTGAGGGTGCTTCCTTGTGACCCTTTTAATAGTTTCCCGATAAAGTTAATGTTTTTAAGAATTTTTTTCTCTTTGAATAGCTGAAGCCCCGCTGAGACTATTTCCATTAGATTTCAGTCAATTAAGCGAAATGACGACAGATTGTTTGTGAATGAATATTCGTATTTTCAGTATGGAGTGAACAAAATCGTAAAATATTCCAAAATCAGCATTTTTGCAAATGTTTACATATTTTCTTGAAAACTAACAAAGTGGGGAATCGATCCTCCATTCCGTTCTAAGTTCCTGGATGACGCATCGACCGCCAGAATGAAAAAGTGAATAATTACATAATTTACCCGGAAATAGTCGTAGAACATTTTGGGTCTCTTTATTAATTGATCCCGTGCGTTGTGCAGTAATTAAAGCTCATTGTCGATAAGTGTCGAAAAGTTAAATGGAAGAATAGATGGACAGGTGATTAGGGCTTGTATGCGTGAAAATTTTATGACTGAAAGTCGTGTATACATGCGTGTAGCACGCACAGAACGGAGAATCGAAAAAGGGGGAAAGTTACAGAAAGGGCAAATGGTTTTATTTAAATTGGCTTTATCGAGATGCTTTAATGAAAAAAGTGAACATTCAGTGAAATTCCCTCATTTTTTTTCATCGGCTATATTAAAATTTTGCTATGTGAAAAGTAAAAATATTACCTATTAAAAAATGTTGTTCAAGAAACATATTTTTGCAATACCTGCCCAAAAAGTTCACTTTTCGGTACCGGTTTTCGTGCGGAAAGTGGTACTTTACCGCACAGTGTGCGTAAAAGTCAGAAATCGTACGTAAAGTGAAACTCGTGTGTAAAGCTTCGCGTCACGCTTTATGCTTCGCTTCGCTTCAAGCTTAAAGCTTCGCTTTACGTACTTTGTCCTCAAACCTCCCCTCAAAGCGAATTTTGGCAGGTATTGCAAAAAATTAGGTGTGCACCACGTGCGTATCGCCTTTTTCGCCTCGTGTGATCGCCTGGCACTCGTGCGACGAAGGGCTACTTTACGCACTAGTTGCACAATATACTATTATTTGTTCTTTCAAAAATCACAATTTAAGAATCTCAGAATTACTGTTTCATGGTATTTTCTTTTAGTATTGATGCAAAGGGTATAGAGACCGACGAAAGTCAAATTTTTCTACGGCGCATTCAATGAAAAGAAATAATTTTGAATTACCAAAAATTCCTGCACATGTAAAAAATGACGCTCATGATTAATTATCCATGCTCACAGTGATAACCATATGATTATATTATATAATTCACAATTTCTTCTTTTACAAAAAAAAATTTTTGAGATAAAAACCTTCGGAAAATTGAAAATTCGACGCAAAAAATAGACCAAAATTTGGGGATTAATGAGAAACCCAAAAAACCCCAGGACGCAAGAAAATCAGTTATTTCATATATTTCCCACAAGATAACGCACAGAATTTCTTTGAAATAATGAAAACAACAAGTGCAACTTGGGTCAGAACTTCCGTGTCTCGTTTTAGGTAGGATCGACACGCAAGATCGGCCTCCATACCCCCCAACTTGCTTGCATACAAAAAGATCCAGTGAGAAGTAGTGATACGAGAGTTTGCACGAGGTCGAGCCATGAGGTTATAGAAGAGAATAAAGAGTTACCCGACTACGGGGCCGCAATACACGAGGACAAAAGAGAGGAGATACGTTTTGCGCGAGAGGGTTTTTCATGGAGGGAGAGGGGGAGAGGCGACGCCCCGCAGGCCCCTTGGGTGCATCCTCGATATCATCTACCCGTGTTCCTTGGCGTTATGTTTATGCTCTTGCATACGTAAAAGTCCAAAGATGCGCGCCGGTCTTTTGCTTGGCGCGTATAACAACCACCAGTGCTTGAATCGTACTTATTCTCGTCCCACGTGTGTGATCTACCGCCTTGTGACGCGTCACGTGAGCAGAAACAACAGAGTTGGGGATTTAAAGGAGAAAAAAAAACAGCAAAGCATTTCGCCTCTTTTCTTTTTTCTCCACAGTCAAAACTTTTATCATTTTTTCCAGGAGCAAATTGGGGTACGTTAAATTAAATTTATCTCGAGGTATCATAATGGGCCAGATGATCTGCCATTTTGAGGCCTGCACGTATAGGAATGCAGGCCGTTGGATGATGCCCCTGGGCATTAGCACGGTTTCAACTTTTTATCAAAAAATACCAACATAAAGTTTCACGTGGTTTCATTGGCCTCTTCCGTCTTCGTCTGAAATGCTGAGGCCTCACATGCGACAGCCCCAAGCGGCTGATCTGAGGGCGGGGGGAGGAGAAGGAAGGGGAACTGTTTTTTGTATGAAAAAAATTCGCATCTAAATCGTTCGGCGGTTGGCGCTGTCATCGACGGTGCGTTATACGTTATGGATGTCAAGGCGAGCCGGGGGGGATCTTTCTGCCGGTGAAGAAGAGGACAAGACATAAAAATTGTATTATTGATTCACGAGGATTCGTGACTCGATTACAAGATCGTGTTAAATTTGACAGATATCCGTCTGAGTGTAGTCGTGTGCAATTTTTCATACAACTTAATTTTTTTATTTCACATCATCCAAACTACTTCATCAGTCAGCATACACTGCAAAAGGACAAACAGATGAGAGGGGAGGGGGGCAGGGGATGATGATGATATTTAATTTTCCCACAGCCAACTGAACATTCTTTTATTTATCAGAAACTCTACCGATCTATTTGATCTTCTAAGAGACCGTGGCCGTTCTGCAAACGTCAAAGCTTAAGCGTCACGGCTATTGCACATAATCCTCACAATGTGGTAGCTCTATTCGATGTGTACATACTTCTTTTAAGAAGCAGAGGCCCTCACCGGTGCGCTCACCGCAAATCCTCCGGCGATTTTTCCCCTCCCAGTTCTATTTAAATATTGATTGCCAATAATTTTCGTCGTTAGAAAATTTTCAAAAAATTGGGGATAAAAATAACGCATTACCTAAACTGTAATGCGCAAATGTACGCCAGAGCGGGCAGTATACGCAGGCCCCCGACAGGGGCAGGTATTGGCGCCACCTCCAGCGGCTCTCCAAGCCGTAGCTAGGGCAGACTTACGCCTTACTCCTCGCTATCACTCCCTCTTACTCTAGAAACCCACTGTCTCTCTCCAACTCCCCCCCACGCACTTGCCTCAAAATCCCTCCGTCTCTGTTTCGCCGGTGTCCCTCCGCAGTTTCTCCATCTCCCTCTCCCTCGCACCCTCAGCCGCATGAATGTGTCTCCGTTTAACCGACAGTTGAAGCCCCATAAAGCCATCTCCCTCGAACCCACCCGCCCGTTCTCTCTGATGCTGTGCAACTCTCGGGGCCACGACTAACCCAACCTAACCCTCCGGCCAACTTCATTCCACGCCGACTGACCACCACCGACGGCCGAGAGCTCGCTCTTCCTGCCGTCGTCGTCGTGTGGCCCGCCAAATACGAGATAACCCGCGATTTTTCCGAGTGTCCATTATCATCCAAATTTGGCAATTCCCGCGCTTGGACCACGACAATTAGCAATTGAGAAATTGAGTTGCAGAAAACGTGAGGGTTTTACCGATTGCGATAGACATTTGTTGACAATTTTCTAACCCACCGCGGGATTTTCAATTTTCCCCCCAAGTGGACCCCTTCCCCAAGAGCCCGTCAGAGTGAATCGACGGTAGAAGCCGGTACCGTCGCCCGAGCACACCTATTTCACCTTCACTCAGCGATTGGCTCTGCGATCGGCCGCGAGCCATCTAAAACCGTCAAGCACGTCGGTGCTAATTCAATCGTTTACCCGGTCCATTGTTGTTGTTAATCGAACTGTTCAGTGGTACCGGAAGTTGTGAAGTAGGCGGGGAATTGGGGTAGATAAACGAGTGGGAGCGATGGATATGTCGGATGACTGCTGGGACCACGTGGGACTTCTTCAGGATGTTTCCGGCGAACACCAACACACCCCAAATCAGGATTTTCTTTGTCTACAGCAGCCGCAGCAGGTGAGTGAGCGTTATTATTGATTAATTAATTTGTTTTGAAATTTGTCATTCCGACTCGGGGATGCATAATTTGGAAATGGAAACTGGAGGAGCTTTGGGGATTAATTGAGGAAGCGAGGGGCTTGAGAGGCCGGTCAATTTCACGCGTCAGACACGGTACCAATTACAGCTTGGAGGGGCCGCGACGGTGATCTGGGTGATGTACTCGCACTGGGAGATACCCAATGCAAATATTTGAGGGGGCGGGTGAATTATCGATCCCGTTTGATACCCACGAAACAGTCCTGAGATTGGTTGATCAGGCACCCACCCGAGAGTGTATTATTTGCGGCTAGACTGCATCAATAAACTTTGTGATGGGATTGTGAAAAAAAAATTAATGTTGAACGATGGAAGGGATCTAGGATTGGCCTCGAGGATGAGCAGGTGTCCAATCCAGCTATTATCCCGTATTACGAATGTTCGGTTGGATTGGGTAGGACACGTTCGTTTTTTTGTCAGGGCGGAATGGCAATTTATGTTGATTTATTTATTTTAGAAAAATTTTGGCGGCAAGCTCTATAAACGCGCCACAATTTCCATGTCTAGAAAAATGATTGTGAAATTTTCGGGCATTGCCGGTTACATAATTTGTCAAGTACAGCGCGAATTATCTTTCGCAATCTACAATGATCTTTTCAAGTGCACCAATTTCGCGAGAGATTTAGCCAGTTTAAGTGCTTAATCAAGTTTTGAACTGTTTCTACATTTCTTTTGTGGCGATAGGACTCCTCATAAATTTCTCAGTAAAAATCAATAGTACATTATCACACGGATCTAGGCTGGATCCGAAGTATCTTACAACTATTTGTGAATCGACTACGGCTCTGTTAGTTTGTCAAAGTGAAATAATACATAGAGAAATAAATTATCCAAAATAATGAATGTGTAATATTGTGGAGAAATATTGTTGAAAAATTTGTGATTTTTATAGAAATGAAATAGAAAAAATTGGAACCAATCAGTAAATTATCCGGTTTATCATTTTTTCGGTGGATTTTTATTAGGTTTTTCTTTCCGGATAATTCGCCTAATTACATTTTTTCCGCTACAATAATTTTTCTGGTGTATCATAACGATTTTCCTTGCCCCGTATGAGAATTTTTCTGGTGCAACCAAATGGTAGGTTATGCTGGTTTCTTCATTCCAATGCATCATAAGTTAAAAAAAATCACTATGAAATGATAAAAAGGATCTAGGATTGGCCCGGAGGATAAGCAGGTGTCCAATCCACCTATTATCCCATATTACGTATGTTTTTCGGATCGACTACACGTTTGTTTGTTTGTCAGAGCGAAATGATCCTAATCATCTCTCATCGCTGAAATTCAACTCCGTGAAGGCACATAGTTGTCATTAGGTGGGCGCACGTTTGTCCTTTTTTTACTTTTCGACGGATGAAAAAGTGTGCGAGGAAATATAAATGAGCGTGCGGAGAATGGGGCACGAGGCCTCGTTTCGTTTCAATTTTGAGAGGGATACGTGTAACAAGCCCAACAAATTCAAGAAAATAAAGCAAAGATCGTAAGAGGTGCACGGGGTGTTGGGTAGAAAGGGTGAAACGGTGTGTGCATCGGTTCACTGAAGAGTATACTGAAACGGGGCGTTGGGTTACGGTGCCCTGTAATCATTTCCCTTGAAATTATAGGCATTTAGCTGGGCATGAATGAGCGGATAGCAAAGTTTAAGAAGATATCGGTGGCATCGGCGCGCGTTAGGGGCGCGTGCAGGTCTTCGGGCCACTCAAGAGTTATACACCTGCTCCGGTGTGGGGCTCCTCTTCTCCAGGGGCTTTCGTGTTTGGGGAACCTTAAGCGATCGTCATTGATATATTTCTTTATGTATGGTTATTGCCATGGTTTTAGGCATTTATTATTTAATGTGGGATTTTAATTGCGACGAGGAGAGGGGGAGGGGTGTAGAAGGGGTTGCAGTGAATAATTTATGGATTATTTGGGCTGAAGAGAGATGTGAGCTCATTGAAGTTACTCACGTATGAGTTTCCCACGGGGCGGGCCGACGTGTGGGAATATACCGATTATTACCGCCGCCCATAGGTAAACTCAAATGCCGATCGCCTCATTTTTATATTCTTCAGGCGTTGGGTGGCTGACGCCATTGGCATTGTGATACAACGATTGAAAAATCATATTTGCTGGAGAGGGATATTTGGGACTGGTACACATAGAGTGAAAATTAAAATGTTTCGATATTCTCGCGATTTCATAATTTTTTATGGCAGTTGGGCGATTGATGTGGTTAGATGGAAGAGGCTGATTGGGTACGAGAGAAATTGAGTTGTTTATTAATTGGAGGTTCGTGTGACATTAAGTGTTGATGAAATACAATGACTGGGACATTTTGAAGCCTCGAGGGTAATATATTCGAAGAAAATAAGAGATCATGCGTGATTGGGAGGGAGAGGGAAAAATGAGAAGAATGAATGGATGAATTTTATGACCTGTGGGTTCGATCGATTGAGAATTAATGGTATCGGTGGGGGTAACTTCGGGGCTCAGAATATCAAAAATTGATGAACTGTCACGTGAAGTGTTTAAATTGTTCTTTTCCATTCTGTTCCTTCGTAAATTTTGAACCGCCATTTTGGCCGGTACTTTACGTTTGTTACGCCATTAACACATCGTTTGAACTATAATCATATGTGCAGTCCAATTGATCGTAATTTGAATTAAATTGACGAATCATTTGAACTGGCTTTGAACTCCGAGTACAGGTCAATGAAAATTTGGATTTAATTTAATGCATAAATTGAAGTGAACTTTGAGGAAAAATAATTCCTCAAGAAAATGCGAATGCAAGTTTCAAATTTTTGAAAATACTCCAATTTATTCTTCGTAGTTTCTTTCGCACTTTCTTCTTTGACGTGTACAATAAATGCCAGGGCGATTTCTGGAATTTATATCCTACTTCGTGAATTGTTCGTGAAAAGACCTCTCTATGAAGTACTTGGCACTGCAATTTTCATCAACTATTAAACGATCTGCATTGTAAATCAACAGCTAAAGTTGAAATACTGTTGTCACTATTTTCCCCGAAGTACATGGCACATTCTCATCTCAATGTTTCATTGGAAAAGACAACAAAATTAATTCCATCGAAACGTAACAAATTTTGCATCCTATAACTCACTCTTTATCGCTTGAGGAAAAAAGTGAATATTCTGAAAATATTCTGAACATAGTCACGGATTATCTAGTCGATACTGGGAAATCAGATCGTACATCTAGAATCGCACATGGGCCCGATCGAGCGCTACAATCCGTTGTATATGTGCTATATGTGGTTGTACATAAATATATAGTAGACGGTGGGAAATCCTGCAAGCCGCCACTAATGGATATTACGTACGCCGGGGACTCTCGGGTTTGGTGTATATAGAAGGTATGAGGTGGTATAGTGTGGAGGAGATGGGAGAGTTAATTCAGAGTGTGAGGTGAGGGAAGGGAAGAGGCAGTGCACAGGTCTGGGTGACGCTGTAGACCTTATCGTCCGAATCGGACGCGTTTTCTCACGGATAGAGGGGTCTGTACGTGCCAAAAGGTAGGCTGGGATTCTCGGTGTCGTTGTCAACGTCTCGTATACCACCAATACCAATGTGTCTTGCGGTCACATCTTCGTCTGATCAACGAAAAGCCGGGTGGAGACCATTTTCGAGACGGGAGAAGTATGCAATTTGCCATCAGGATGTGCAGTGTTAACTCTTTTTTATCGGCCCAAATGATCTATGCGGAAAGTTTCACCAAAGGAGTTATCAGAATCTTTAACAATTCCTTCATGATTAATCTCTTTTAAAAAAATTTATTTCGTCAGTAAGTGACGTTTTTTTTATCAACACAATAATCATTCATGCAATTTTAAGAATCATAACTTATACTGAATGAATTTCCTTCTATTGAAGTTTATTTTGAGATAAATGACGAAATTTTTGGTTACTAATTAAGTTTGCTTGTTTATTTATTGATAATGAATGTCAAGTTGCTTATTGAATAATTATTATAGGAAAAAAAGAGACTTGAGTCGAGATTGACAGGATGGACATACTACAAAATTTCCAGGTCGAATTTCCCAATGTTCGGTAGATTGTCCTACGGTTTTCATATCCTCAGTGAATTTGAATTAATGAATTCCATAATTCATTGCATATTGCTGATACATCTAGTCCGCCAATTCATTAACAGAATAAATACAAAAAAAAATATCTTAAAATTGAAAATAAGTATTGTTGTCAAAAATACATGCATTCCTGAGTAAAATTGCTTTCGAAAAACCTCAATACAGGGTATCATAAACTTCGGAAAAACATAGGGTGTAGGTTTCAAGTTATTTACGACTACTGTTGAGGAAAGAAACGAAACCTGGCACTTAAGGGCCGCCAAAAAACGTGTCCCCACACAAATATCGAGGTTGGGGATGCTTACAGGAAAAGTTATTATTTACAGCCGCCCGAGTCATCTTCTCTTCGCCTGTCAACGGAAATATCAGTTCGAGGGATTAACTAAGAAAAAACAACGAGGAAAAAAAATGAAATTATGGCCCAGGAGCCTGTAATAATTGTTATTACGTAATTATAAGGGTCCTCGGGTGAGAGTATATTCACTTATCGACAATCGATCGGTGCGACAAAATATATATACCCGTGAGTAATTATGGTCCTTCCCCCTGTGCTGATGGTGTCAAGTCACCTCCCATTTTCTTGCATAAATTCATCATTATCGTTATCTTCGTTAGCCTGAAATTTAAAATGCCATAAAAATAAAACACACCGTCAATATACTGAATCTTGCCGTTCATTTCATTGGGGTTATCACCAAAATAATCATTTTTCATTATCAGAAACAATAACAGACGACTATTGTCTCACCTTTCCCCCGATAAGAGAAATAACCACAGATAAAGAGCCGAAAATCTCTCCAATTTTATTGATATTTCGTCCGCCGAAACATAACCCAAGAATGAAAATTTATTATCGTCGAATAATTGAGGTACACCTGTGCGACTTTCCCCACTTCGGTTTTCTGTCCCATAAGGTGTCATGTTACCTCTACTCTCCCTGGAATACCTTTATAGCAACGACCATAGATAAACCATCCACTTCCGGGGGCCCTTCTGTCCCGGTATCTCCATTGGGTCACTCCATTTCTCTCTGACGGCCAGAAACCACTCTCACCTGAGAGCGCATTAGAACCAAAACCCGGTTCATTATCCGCTGGCTATATCTATGACGATACTCCGTATAACTCTAACCCTTGGGTGCCAGTTAAAAATATGTGTATCGTGTGCGCTCAACTTCCTTCGGTATCTACAGCTGCCTTTTTAATTCCGTCATTCGATGCATCGTCGCCCTATCTATTCCCTTTTCATATATAATCACTTTAATGAGGTGAATTTCAGACATTATCGCATCTAAAATGCTTCTAATGGCTGTTCAACGATGTCATGAGAAAAAGCTTATCTTTTTGAATATGAAGGGGTAATTGAATTTTCGGTGGAAATGGACTATTTGATTGATTATTCATACATACCAAATTTCAGTCAATAAAATCGTGCCATTAGCCAGAAATACTAGAAATTGGATGTGGAAAGTCAACATCGTGAAGTTGGGACCAAAAATCGAATGAAAATCGCTTTGAGTTCCTTTTCAATATGTCAATTTAGTCTTCATAAAAGGTTGTGTGAAATAACTTGCTCTCAAATATGAAGAGATTTGATTGAGACTTAATTTTTGCATTAAAAAGAAAACTTGAATGGCTAAATGGTGTAAATTACTCAGAGACAGTGGAGTGAATGGCACAATTTTATTGGCCGAAATTTGGTATGTATGAATAATCCGTGGTATTATAACTGACAATTTGTGCTTTTCGACAATTCGTTGGAATTATTTAGGGAGAAAAATTCAGTCGGCTAGTCTGCGATAGGAGTGGATTGGACAATGATTTTGATTAGTTACTTTAGCCATTTATGAGAAAAAAAGTATAATTATGGTCATTTCTGCCAACAATACCAACGCTTTTATGAACGAATATTCGCAACACAGTCTACCTAATATATGACAGTCTGTCTTTTCATGCCTTTTAGCGGAATATTTGGTGATCACCTCTGGACTCGAATCTTAGTGGCCCGTGTGACAGGCAAGCGCCTTAGTCGATAGACTACTCCATAGGATTGAATCCCAACTTTTATTCCAGTAACATATAAACTATTCTATCAAAAATGAAACTTCATTAACAATTATCGAACAATTGTCCATTGTCTTTCCCAAAAGTGCACTAAATATTCCGTGAAATATGAAATATTTTGATTTTTAAGAAGATAACAAAACCTAAACTAAAAATTTAAAAGTATACTTTTTAAAATTTTATATTTTTTTTATTAAGTTTCTAACGAAACTGAAACTGAGATAAATAATCGAAATTCAACATTCCATTTTTCAAGACATGACAATAAATTCCTCCCTTGGGATCGGCAACTTGCAAATAAAAATCATTGCAAAAAAATTCTATAATTTTATTCCAAGTGAAAAAAAAAATGATGTCATAAAAAAAGGATAATCTGAGGTGTATTGTTTTTAATGTGGCAAGCCCTAACGAAGTGCTCGACGAGTGCCATTAATCACGACAATTATTAGAGTCAAGCGTTAAAGAAGTACGACAGAGATAAGAGAAATTTGGTTAAATTTTAGCCACACACACGGTGGTCGCAAATACCGTGCACCGGCTCGTTGATTAATTCATTTATGGAGCCTATGGACAACGGGCGAAGGTGGTACACAATTCCGCAACAGCTCTTCTCGAAGGAGTCAAGGCGGTCCATTAGCCTATTAGAGTAGAGACTCGCAGGTGTCTCGGGGCTGCACTTATGGCCTGGCTACGCGTATAAACCGTATAACCAATATATATATATATATATATATATATACATGTATATACGATGCAAGTCAGGGTGCATATTCATGCGGGACCGAGAAAGCCAAGAGCGTTAACGACCGAGGCGTGTAACGCTAAATTTCGTGGCGTGTCTCTGTCCAGTTATCCACGCATAATCTGTCGTCGAGGCGCGACCGTAAGGAACCCACCTCCTACCCCCTTTGGTACTATGTACCATTGCAAAGTAAGAAATACGATTTAATACGTACTGTGGCACATAGACTTCAAACAAAATGAGATTATTTTCTTGTTTTTTTTTCTTTTCATCAATTTAAATTCAGATTGAAATGCAAAAATAACCTTATCGCTTCATTTTTGTTTAAATTTAGATAAAAATGTAAAGGGAACTATTTATTAGGCGCTCGGTGTATAAATAATAGAGTGTTAACATTTTTGTTCAATTTATGTTTGCAGATAAGCATATGAAAAGTTGATGAATAAAGATTATTTTGTTCTTTTTTGGTTCTATTGCGACTCGCATTGTTAAGATTTTTTAAAATTAATTCCTAGACATTTTTGGAAATGTTTACTAATGAAAGCTATTTTGGACTAATTATTTATGTTGTTAATGGAAACAATTACGTTTTATTGTTGACTAAGCATTTGTAATACTCAAATTCAGAAGTGGAATTCAATATCGTACTCCTGAAAATTGCCACTAAATTCATCGAAATTTCATTATTGTTCGCGGAAAAGGAATTCGAGAAATCGTCAGTGCAGAAATTTCCTGATAAATAATTGAAATTATTGGATGTCCTAATTGAGAGCCGATTATTTAAAAATATAATTAGGTAGATCAATTTCTTACTCCCTCCCATTAAAGATTTCTAGTCAGTTATCCGACGGCGTTTCGTGAAGCGTTTCGATCAGTGTAATTGTATCTCATTGTCTCGTGACATTGAATGACAACGAATTTCCTTCAAAAAAATAAAGAGTCAGCAGACAGTTTCACTTTCTCGTTCGATTCTTTCGATCGTTCCGCTCTTCCGCTTAACTCCGTAAACTGGAATAACATTTCCAGTTTTATATTCACATGACTCACAAAATCAGTAATTTTCCCGTTGCCAATGATTGTCTCTCGCTTATCTGCAAATAATTTTCTTCAGTCAACTCAAATGGTTAGGTAGCTGTTATTAAATAGTGAATAAATTTCCCTGAGCAGTTGAGTAATTTTTATTGAAAATATCTTCGAGTGTGTAAGCGCAGCAGGACGCCGGGCGAATCTGGAAAAATTCACACGAATTTATTTTCTCACGACAACGTACTCCAAACACTTGTCACGCACTTGTCAGCCCATAGTTTTCTTTCCCCTCCCCACAATTCTCTCAATAAATTTCCCAACGTCCGCACCGTAAAAGAAGGGTCCTACCTATTCATACATCTCGCGAAACGCATCAGTTGTTGCACGTGTGCATCCCGCATCTCACCACGACACGTGTACAATAATTTTTGTTGTTACTCTAACTTCCTTGACCCAAAGTATTCACCCCTTCTCATTTCCCCAATGTAAACTATTTCCAAGAGAGTGCAATTGTCGGGGGGAGAGGATAGAGTCCCCGCCTATGGAGAGGAAGGCGTTAATGGGACTGAAGTACAAGTGGATATTATATAAAAGCCAAGTGAATTTTTTTTTCCCTTCGCACCTCTTGCGGGCAGTAGCGCTGTGAACGGGGGTGAGAGAGAGAAAGAGGGAGAGGGAGAGAAAGAGCTGGGGCACAAGCCCACGGTGGCGCTTCATTAGCCCGGGGAGAACTCTCTGGCCTGCCCCTTGGCAGTCTCCTCGAGTTATGACGCAACAGTTTGCACCCCGTCACGAGTTAGACACTTTAAATATCATGCATATAGCCGGGTTATTGTTACTGCTAACTTTTCCCCTTCGCGGGACCTCCTAAAACTTTTTTACAAGCATACGAAATGTCCACAAAAATTATCCTCCATGGGAGAAAAAAAGTTCCGGAAAATTGCCGAGCAATTCTACTCTAGGATTTTTTTACACTGTTAATGTTAGTTGGAATTAGCGATAAGTTTGTTGGAAACTTGTATGATAAGAGAAGAAGTAGAACAATTGTTTTGTTAAAGTTAAGGAATGGCATTCATATTAAATTGAGTAAGAAATTTGCTTTTATATTTTCATTTTGTAATATACATATTATACTACCATGGTAGTATTTTATTGAGAAATTTCTTTTTGTAAATAAATAATTGGATTTGTCTAAAGGCCAGTTGAATTGCATTATAATTTTACTGCGTGGAGAATAATTTTTGTTTTCAGGGAAATAAAAAATTTGTTTTCCGTAATTTTTTGGATACATTTTTTGTGATTTTTCTCTATGGGTCCTTCTTCGCCTCTTTCACCGCCCCTACAATGTTCAAATGATTGCAGCTGAGGGTGGAAGAAAAAATAAACTGCTGTAGGTTAAATGAAGAGAGAAATAGCGGAGAGGAAATGATCTCGGGACCGATTCTACCACCGTTTGTCATTCCCTTCTTCTTCGCTTTCTCGCTTATTCAGCAATGATTCAATTCGGATGTGCCCGACGGTTTCGGGGAGAGTGTGGGAGTTGCCGATGTCGAAAGTTACACCTAATACATCCGGGGTGGAAGGAATGAGACTGGGGGCTGCGGTGGGTTTACGTGCTATTCGAGTGTGCGGAGGAAACAGATTGCACGGCATTCATCTATATCCTTACTTGAGGATTCGTCCTTTTTCGATTTTGTTTCACTCGGGGAACTCATTCGGGAAAGTAGATAAGTGTAAAAAAGGAATGTCGAGGTGGCAGTTTCCGGGGGATTTAATGGGGTAACAAGTCGTTCTCTTAATTCTGGCTTTCAACTTTTGTTTGGGGCGGTCGTTGGCTGGTCATCAATTCTCAACTTCCCGCTGCAACTTTGCATCGATCGTTGCATTTATTTTCTAACCCCATTAACTTATGGCGAAGAAACTATTGGGTAGATTATCAAAGAATGTGCAGACGATTTACAAACAGAGGTAATATGAATGAAAAAAAAGTAATAAAGTGACGTTCGTCAAATTTGAATATTTGTTGGATGAGACTAAATTTCATTTAAAAACTTCTTGACGTCTCTTGCAAATGAATTCGATATGTAATATTTCTCAATTGGAAGTTTCTCTATCTCTCTAAAATAAAAAACGTTGCACAAATCAGCAATTTCTTATATTTTCTTAAAAATACTTCTCTCTTAAATCGTATTTGATATTCCGGCTCTTGAAAATGAATAAATATAAATATAAATAAAATAAATAAAGGAATAAATAAAAATTTCTACGCATTTCATGGTCAACAAATTCGGAATGTTGAGCCAACAAAATCCCCTATAAAATGATAACCAAGTATAAGAAAATTGGACCTGATAATATTTAACGATGGAGAGAATTTGTTTGCACAGATAAAAATACCCGTTGAATTGTTGACTTCCACAAAACCAGGACAAACATGCTCCCAAGAACATAAAATGACAAGGTCCTGAGTGCATAGTCACCATTTCACTGATGTATACATAAAACATTGATGTTTGGATATGTAACACACATGAAAGTTGGTAGTCCAACAACGTTAGAGCCATCGGGTCCCACCTTCAGTCAGTCGCATATTAATACCTGGTACCGTGTAGCCAGAAGCGGGCAGCTGCCGGCTCGTTTGCAGCACGCGAACCTCAAGCTCTCACCTGTAACGTATCCTTCTCCTTCCTCGACTGCTCCCGGTACTACCGACGCTTGCATGCCCCATCCTCATATTTATATATTTTCTTTCTCTTTATTTTCCCTCCCCAGGTTTATATCGCGCCTTCACGGCTCTCTCGTGTACGGCTGGATCGCTCATACGACCATTATTGCTCCCATCACTTATTAAAAATGAATAAAATCCGGGAGGTTGATTGATACAAATAAAAATCAGAGGGAAAGGAGAGGAGGAACTGGGTAATTTACGGGGACGCCCACACACGAGATGCATGCCACCTTCGGGCACCAATCCAATCTGACAAATCACGTACACAAAAATATTTATCAAAGATGGGCCTTTCTACTCGTGACCGATTCAGTTTTATAATTGCTTGATTGGTCGTGTCAGCAATATTTCACTATATTATTTCACTTGTAAAACTATTAAGTTCGTATACACGAAGGAATTATTTGAATAAACGTTTCATGCTATTTGTTAGATAGCATTTCGTGAGTTTAACAAGTATTCAAGGATTTATTATTTATCATAATTACTAGACCTAACAACCACGAAAAGGCAATCAAATAATTCAAGCAATTGTGCATGAAAACTTCCATTCGATTGTGAAGAAAAATTAATTGAGAATGATCTGAATGATCAGAAATCGTCGTATGACGTTCACTTATTTTCGCCATAATCAATTGCATTATTACTTTCTAGCCTTCTACCGAGAATAACCAAATATCCATTTAAAAAATGTAATTTCTACCAATGTTACTTAATTTGATAGCTAATGTCGATCATTACTGAAGCCTCGCCCGAAAACTTTTCTGAAAATACCATTTTCATTTTTATTATTAAAAAAGAATGCAATGTCCACCACTGAGTTAAAGGGTTGTTTCCCATGAAGTATCAATTTTCCCATCTCCACTCGCGAGAATCCTCAATCGCTAACAAATATCTCCCACAATAACTAAATCTTCCTATCAACCAGTCCTCATGTAGCCACGTATCGAATTTCAAACGGCTTCTTCCTCCTAATCACTCTGCGCCAGTGGATATACTTACGCCACCAGCCATGTTACTCGGCAATTTAATAAACTTCTACAAGAAGCAGAAGGGAAGTCGGTAAAAGGCCGCACTCAAAAGAAAACGATCAGGTAATTGGTGGGGGATCGATATTAAACCGGGATCGATTCTCACGCTCGAACGCTGGCCCGCGCCACGCTCGACTTTTATTATATATATCATCAATACATGTAAGATTGGTTACAACTTATTGGTATATGAGTTTTAAGTGAAGTATCCCAGTGCCGTCCCAGGTGGGGGGAGACAAGTGGCATCCGTACATCCCTCCCCCAGTTTGTGTGTGCATGGGGCTCGGGATTTTTGATCAGTCGTTGACTGATATCGATGTTACCCCGTATACTCATCGTCGAAGGCTTTCTCTCTCTCTCTCTCTCTCTCTCTCTCTCATACCTTAACTGGTCAGGGTATAGCTGTAGTTTTGGTTCTCGTGGAGTCGATAATAAATTATAGCATATGCGAAAGACTAACGCGGGATATTTGTTAACTGGACGGAGGTAGGCGGATTACTTATATCGTGTCGTTATGAATGGACGATGGTAAATCTGTCTTTCAGTATCGGAAAAATTGATGGAAAGTAAATTTCTGTTTTTATGTAAAATTTTTACTGTTCAAAATAAATCATAAGTGGTAATGATTATAATTTTACCTCATCTTCTAATCCTCTTACCCAATGTATCTCCATTTCCAGTATGATCAAAGTTCAAATTATCCAAAGTTCAACGAAGAACTATTCACTGTCGGTTCGAACATTACTTGCAATCTTCTAGAATTGGCATCAATGATTTTTTAATTGAATAATAAAACGACAGGTAATAAACTAATGATGTCAAATTATTCAAATATTTTCCAAATATTTACATTACATTATTTATCAAAGTCCGTTATTCATCTACTTCGATTGAATGGTAAACCAAAAACCAAACAAAAATAAAATATTATGTTTTTCCCCGCAGTAGCCCTACCTTAATTTAGAAACGTCCACAAATAATTCTAAATGAGGAAACAAAGATAATTGCTCCATCCTCGTCTTTCACTGACAACCCTACTAACTCGAAAAGATATGCGCGCCTGAGTGCCCCCAAGATTTTATGTAAAATCATCCCAAACGAAACGCATCCGATGCCACAACTCTATTCCATTCCCAAGCATACGATTTCCTCAAGCGCAACAGCGCGTCGCGATCATTCGAACAAACTTACACTTAGTATTAATGGTAGTTTCGTGTTAAAGAAGTCGATTAGCTCACTCGCAGACACTCACTTTGTTGTATATAATATGCGTTTGAAAGCACTGACTTCCGTTTCTTGCTTCAACTCACGTTATTATTCCGCGAAAAAGGTGAAACCTCTGTCCCTCCCCCATCATGACACCACCGACCATTTTCCTTTGTTGACCAACGTCCATTAATTTAATCGTCGGAAATTCCACGACATTTTTGTACTCTTCTCACTTGGCATTTTTTTTTCATCCACACACAGAGTATCCCCTCCCCGATTTTTTTTACCTCAACCAGAGATGACTCTATAGTTTCTTAAGATATCCGAGACATTGATAGAATAAATAATGGCTGGCCGATGGCATATCGATTGAATAAATAATTATACGGTGCGCCAAGGCGTCGAAGGGGGTTGGATACGTACTGGACGTTTAATACTTTCCCACGCGTGCCTCACGCCATACCTCCACAGGATTCTCCTCTATTCCTCGGAATCTTTGGCCTTCCAAAACCTATAGAATCGTTGCCGCGATACGAGACGAGAGAGTCGAAATGCTCGTCTCATATGGGCTACAATGCGAAACAATTTTCCAAAAATAATCGCGTCTATTATTAGAATTGTAGTCATAGACTATCATCAGGATTCTCCCCTCGCATTGCTGAATTTTTCGTTACAATTGTTACAAAACAAAACAATGTAATTATAGGCCGATGTTAATTTTGAGTTCTCGTTAGGGTCATACACTCGCAGGGGTCAAACATAGATAGACCACCCAAAATGACGTTTAATGTGAAACCCTTGATTTATAATGGAAATCTTCGAGTGGTTCAATCCTAGACTTCAAAATTTCCATAAAATTTTTTATAAATTTATAGATTTCAACTAAACTAAACCTAAAGTTTTTCAAAGTTCCACTAATTGTTTCTAATAAAAGATTTGAATGATACTAAATGACAAGACACAATTATTATAGAACATTATAACATTTATATTAGCCTGACAATGCTCGATTTAGCAAAAAGTCTGAGGGACTATCCCTACTTCATCATCTTTCTCACATAGTTTTACAAATGGAGATTTAAAAAAAAAGTACTTTACGAGATATTTTTGTTGAGAAAGAGACGTCTCGTTTCTTGTGACTTCCATCTCACCTCACTCGAATTGATGAAAACTACAAAATCGATCTCCCCGGTATCGTATCATCTCTCATTTTTCTCATCCTGTCTCGTCCCTCTCGCCTACCCTGGGAATACCAACCCACAGCAGTCCTCTCTTCCAGAATCACGAAAGAATGAAAAATTCATCCGATTTTTTTCAAAAATAATTTCTCATAAATTCTCCCCTGCAGGACAATTTTATTCAATTTCTACTGCTCATAGATATCTTCATAGTCTCGTCCCCTCAAAAATAAAATACCGTCACCTTGCGGGTTATCTCCCTCCCCATGGTACACAATATCTGCAAAAAAACGTAGAGTATGAGGCGTCTTATGGGTGTCCCACTCTTTGACCATCAGGGGTAAAATGGAAATGCGCGAGGTAACCAGCGGGAGACGAGGAAACCCCATCGCGTCGAACTACGCCCGCAGGCCAAGGAGAGTGCCCCAACCCCTGGCGATCCACTCGTGTTCCACTCTCCATCGCTCTCCTTCTACCAGAAAATAATCACACGCATACGCTCGACGAAAAACCCCTCGGCTGATTCCATGATCCTTCTTTCTTCCACAATTTTTTCCCTACATTTCTTCTCCACCAACTTTCTCCTCGTACTATTTTCTAAAAGCACATCTCTTCTCCGATATTCTCTCCTCAAAAACTCACGCTAGAATTCATTTTTTTTCCTGTTTCTATCAAATATATTGACCGTATTACTATTGAGAAAATCTATCCGCAAAGACAAAAATTTTTCAGTAAAAACTACCGTTCCGTTTGATAATCATGTTACGTTTTGGCCGCTCAGGACAAAATTACTTAATCGCTTACTAAAATTCAACATCTTCAGCAGCAATTACGTACACATTTAGATAACTTTTATCAAGCGGTCACCAAATTTTACTGAGCGGTCTGGTACTTCTCTCCGAGCAGTCAAAATCATCCGATTACCACCTGAAACGGTAATTTCTTCCAAACTTTTCTTTCCTTTTCCCTCCGAGCGGGGAAAAATGGCCGGCAGCGGAAAGGCGAGTCACCCTTCGGTGGCCGGTGATTCCCTCAAAGCATCTCCTCTCGACCGTGATGTTATCGGGCCCTCCCCCGGTGAAGCCGTCGCCAAAGAGAGACCTGCCTCTCCTGGCATCCGGATTCCACGACTCTCTTCATTCATGAAGCCGTTCAACATTTTTGCCGTCTTTTCAACTCATCCAGCGCCACTTATCTATTCCTGACTTTCTTTGGGACAAATTCTCGAGACAATCCCTCTGTCTCCGTCCAGGAGGCTGCCTGATGCTGTGAAAAGAATGAATGAAAAAGAAAGGGAGAGACGGAAATAAAAATGAGAATAAATAAGAGGAAGAAAACAACAAGGGAGTCCCGCTTCACCAACGCAGTTTATTTCGGTCGGGTTAATTAGTGTTGCCTCGCGAGGTTTACGGTTGACATTTCGTTGGTCGTTGGGTCTCCGCGAGGAGACGAGAGAGAGAAAGAGAGAGGGCGAGTGGAAGAGTTAGGAGAGAAGACGAAGCCGGAGTGAGAGGGGAAAATAAAAAAGATGGAGACACATAGACAAGGTGAATGTAGGGTGCAGAGCCGGCTTTTTTATGGCGACATACGGGTCGGCCATAGCCGCTGGTGTGTATTAGGTTCAACAGAGTGTGGGTACATTCGGACAGGTAAAAGGTTGTGGGAGGACGAGAGGGGGAGAGGTGAAGAGTGTGCACCAATAAAATTCAGCCATGGGCCTCAAGGCGCCAGTCTGGATACTCCACCCTTATGATCCATCTTTCTCTCTCTCTCTCTCTCTCTCTCCCTCTCTCCCTCTCTCCCTTTCGTCTCTTTCAACCTCAATTTTTCTACCAACGTATACAAAAAAACATTTTCGCCCACACTCGCCAACACTTGCCCGTCTCCATTCTCAGCCTTATTAGCAGGTATATAACTTTGGAGACTTTTGCTCCATCCCTCTTGATTCTGGTGTGAACATGGTTCTCTTTTACTGCTGAGATTAGAAGCGGCTTTATATAAACGGCCATATACCACCAACAGACATTCACCATTCATTCGAGTATTTAGGATCCTGCCGGTCATAAAATCCTCTTCATTGTCGAGTAAAAAAATCGGCGTATAAAAATAATTTATTCACCCTCTTTTTCCAAAATTTTTGTCGAATTCTTATTTCCAACATGAAGACCAGAGTGATCAGCTTGTTGGGAAGAGGAGGCACCAACATCTTTTGACAACTCGGGGAAATAACCAAAGGTCCTCTGCATTCTCCCCTTCTCTCCATCGACATTATCTCTTCTCGTAGGCATTGGGGACCCTTCGAGTTGACCGCAGGTATGGGTTCGCTCTGTGACTTCTGAATGAACCGAAAAACCGGATGCGCCCATTTAACTTTCCCAACCACACCACAAATAAACTGACGACGTATGGCTTAGATAGCAAGTAAAACCCACAGTGCCTCGCGCTCAGGGGGTTTATACGTTTGTTCTTATTATCAGCACTAAGTTATCCCCCCCTAGATGGCTTGTAAACATTTAACCTTTCAATCTGTATACATACCCGGATTTTAAAGACCATGACTTCAAGATAAATCACTGGATATTTATTTACTCTGACCGGGGGCTTTCGAGTAATTTTCATTGTCACATTGTTATCAACTTTTTCTCGCAGTGTACCATGTAAATGTTCCCGGCTAATATTAATTTCTCCTCACGGCCATTTTCATTTCCCGGGCTGTCAGGCATTCACTAATGCGAATAATGAACCGTTAAAATGGGTTTTAGTGTCGATCGCTGAAATACAAAAACCATTTCAAAACTCAAAATAGGATAATGTCTCTTGAGATGTTTCTACTCTGCTCAGGGAAGTCTGATAGAAAGATAAAAGTTTGTTGCGGTCTTTTCAACTCATTGCGATTGAGTGCGATCGACGGTTTTCTTTTGTATGATTTCTGCATTCATTCAATATGCAAGTGAGTAATAAATGATTCACTGCATCGAAGGTTCTAGTATTTCTAGTCTTTTTCTCATCTGCCTACGAGAAAAAAACGACTTCTCCTTGTAAAATATTCTCACTCTATTGTGAAGTTTTCATGTTCAAGTCATGAACACTGCCCCAAATGTTTGCATTATCGGACTTATCACCCGGAATTTCGCGATAAATTGCCCGGTATTTATTTACTCTTACTCGGGGATTCCAAGTAATTTTCATTGTCACATTGTTATCAACTTTTTCTGCTGGTGAACGAAATAAACACATATGCCCGCTCATTATTAATTCTTGTTCCCGGCCATTTGACTTTCCCGGGCTTTTCAGGCATTTACTAATGAGAATAATGAGCCGTTAAACCGAGCTTTCGTGTCGATCATTGAAATACCAAAACTTCCTAGGCGGTTTATCAAAGCAACCGCTTCCATCTTCTTTCTCTCTCAGGGTGGGTGACACATGCGCGCAGTTAGGTTATGACCGGTACATATACAGTACCCTCTCAGTTACTTTCTATGTTTCGTGTATATCCAGTATGTCGCACGATAATGTCTGGTCGGTGCGACGGTAACGAGACCGAAACGCTCTCCGGCTATTTCGCTTGTGGCGATTAATCATAGAGAGTGCAATATAACGGAGCTACGGCATTTTGTCGTAGCAATAACGCCGCGGTCACGCTATCACCGTCTCTCTCTCAAACTGTAGTTTCTGTATGTCCAGTTGGATTATTCA
Source organism: Psyttalia concolor (assembly GCA_030522845.1). Taxonomy (NCBI): domain Eukaryota; kingdom Metazoa; phylum Arthropoda; class Insecta; order Hymenoptera; family Braconidae; genus Psyttalia; species Psyttalia concolor. The sequence continues at coordinate 37,109 of JAPYZM010000430.1, read as the reverse complement.
TGCCCATATAGATTATGCCGGTTAGCGCGCTCAATGTGCCCATGGGGCGTTTTCGGTTTGTCCCAATGAGTCATAACTTCTCTAACTTGTTAGACTCTCAATTCTGATGATCGATGTACACCAGAAAAAACTATTCAATCTCAGACTGATGGAGGGTCTTAAATTAAGACTTTCGAAATTTTAAAACGACACAAAACACTTAATAAGGTATTCATAGTTTGGGGAATCCACGAGTTTGTGTAGCTATTAAAAAATATCGATACTTGGATAACGTATTTTTGGATATCAACCAAAGGTGGTAAGAGATTTAAAAACAATTGAAGAATGACACTAGCTGTAAAATATCCTGAAATTTCAGTCAAAACTTTTCACAGTGACAGTGACGATTGCGGAATAGTATATTGCCGGATGGGCGTTAGAAGGCGAGGTGGCCAACCACGCGAGCAAAAAACCCCATAACGCCCATCCGGCATCATATTTTGCCGTAGTGATTTTAGGGTTTTCGAGTTTGGGAAGTCTGTAAGACCAATTCCCGTACGAGAAAGCCCTAGAAGCACTACGGCAAAAGTTCTTTTGGGCTCGTAAGAGGTTTATAGCACAAGCAGAAGGCTAACGATATGATCGCACGAGTCTAAAAATACTATTCCCGTGAGTATCGAACACTACTTTTTGACAACGTGTTTTTTTTTTAATGGGTACGAAATGAAGATTTGCGCACACAAAGTGTGCGTAAAATCTCATTTTACACTCAGAGTGTTCAAATAGTATATTATGGAACCAGTGCGTTTTGGATTTTCTTGCTCGTGGGAGGCTGGTGGCACGAGTCGAAGACGAGTGTGACAATACCAGCGGCAAGAAAATCCAAAACGCAGGAGTTGCATGCAGAATTTTTTCTCACTGCTGCAACATTCAGCCCGTGTTGAAAAGTGCCTTTTCACTTACTAGTAAATGAAAAGTGGAAATTTGTAAACGAAAAGACTTTTGGTTTACTAGTAATCGAAAAATGGCACAATTCGCCACTCGTTGAACACAACATCACTGACAAAAAATATAGTTCGGATACACGTGCGACAGGGTGTTTCAACTCGTGTGATTGGCAGCCCTCGGCTTCGCCTCAAGCCGCCAACTTCACGCTCGTTACTACCCCGTCGCACTTTTATCGAAATATACTATTACGTCACAGGGTTAGAACCACGCAATTCTGAGCTCCTGTGGCATCAAATATATGTAAAAAATATATAATTTGGTCCAATTTAATAGATCTTTGATATTCATATGAACTTTATATACGAAAAACATGTAGAATATATAAGTTTATATTCTAAACAAGTTTTCTATATAACAGGAGCCAATTTCATATACCAAATGTGTAATTATCAAGATATATATTTTTCCGTGTGGGATTGTATTATGTCGGCGCTTCTGTTAGGGCATGTATTCTACAATGAGGCACTTAATTTTTTCCTTCCGCCTTCCTTCTCCAAAAAACAAGTGTAAATACATGAATAGAGAAGAGGCAAGCGGAAGAGCAGTAAAGCCGGGATTACGATAAGTCGTGACTCGGTGAAGGTCGAAAATGTATACCATTTTTACAAACAAGAATATTATGTCGTTGGATGTTTGGGGGCGTGATCGACAGGTTCACCGGGTTTACGCAGAGGCTAGTAAATCACCCCACGACCGGGACTCTCATCTCGACAAACCCAGGTAAAGAACATTATCCCAAAGAGGGACCTCTTATCTCTGGCCCTCCTTACATCCTTACCTTTTTCTCAACCTGCCTCAGCTAATCCTATTAGTCTCGTGCGGATTTTTTACTGTTGCGTGGATAGTCGTCCCCGAGACTCTCACGAATCATTTGTTTCAAGGATATTCAGATTTCCGCTCATGTCGAGATTTTTTTTTTCCGCAGACAACGAGAATTCCGTCTTCTGCATAAGTGAACTCGTCCCATACTTCCTAGACCAAATGACCCTAACCCTAAACTCAGAAGTAATGGACTAATAGTCCGTAAAATTATTCCAACTACCCCTGGATCAGCACCACACCTTAATCCTGCTGGGCTCAAATGACAATTATCTCGCTGAAATTGCCGATTGTGGAGAGCAATTAAGCCGCACAGAAAGCAGAATTTTACACGCGTAAGAGTCACCTCCCATTTCTCATCACGACAAAATTCATGTTCTATATCCCCAAAACATAAACATAAGTCATTGGAGTAAAACCACTGTGACTGGCGACTCAAACAACATAAATCGTTAAAAAAAATCAGCATAACTGCAAAATTTACAATTTGTCAGGGCCATCAATTAAATCCACCTTATCTCGGAACAACATCCTTTCCAGTATCCCAATCTGTACAATCTCATTCAACATAAAACAACCAGTGAAAAAATAGACAGAATATCTTGCTGAAAAAAACGTCCAAGTCCAAATAAAAGAGTCAATGTCCCAACAATGTTGGTGTAAAATATAACGATAAAACGACAAGTAACGGAGCGAAAGGAGGGGGCGCGGGAGGGGCGGAAGAGGGTAGTGGCGCAGAGGGTGGCGGGGTGGACAGAGAGGGGAAAGAAAACACCAGATTTATTTAAGTCCCGTGCCAACGGAGTTGACAAGAGTCGAGTCGCGTAAACACACTCGTTCCTCGTTGTTCTCAGTTGGCCGTACGACGCTACAACCCCGGGGCTGACTGTGTGACAGTGGTGGGAGTGAGAGAGAATTAAAGAATGGGGAAAGTAAAAAAGGAGAGGAGACTCGTTTCACGGTACTTTCCACTCCTGAATGGGTGGTGGGTGTGATTTAATCAAGGGACGTGGCTTGCGACAAAACCACACCCATTAACGAGGTATCGCACCAATGGTGGGCCTAGAAACCACCCACTGGGTGGAGCGGATGAGACAGAGAATGTTGCCCCATTGGCTGGAACCGCTGAACACCGCCCACACCAAGAAGTGGGGGTCAGTGGTTTCATTGTTTGTCGCCAGATGGGGATTCGAGACGAGAGAACCCGCTCAGAGTGGAAGCCCATGAAGTGGTGTGAGTGGAGTCGAGTCAGTCGTAGACTGGAGAGCCCTGTGAGAGCAGGGGACGGACCCTGTAGTGTTCAAAAATCCATATCAAAATCTCGATAACCAGAATTGTGAGACATCTTTGTTTCATTGGTTTAATGTCCGTCCCGTGTGTGTAAAATCCAGTGTTTGTTATGTTGTTGAGAGGATTGTTGAAAGGTCGGCCAGTATCATGAGTGCATCATCTAGCTAGCAGGGACTGAAATTAAATACCACTGGAATTACCGGGCTCTTATCATATGTAATAGATGAACGTTCTTTGTGCAGTTACTGGACGTGAGATCATTGTGTTAATTGAGTCACAAGTAATTGCGGAGTATAACCAGGCGAGTGATTATTCAGCATGAAGTCGAGGGGGAAATGCGATGAGAGGACATGATGACAGTAGATCGATGACACTTTTAATTAATTAGGATTGAAATTGAGGTGCACACAGTGCTCTCAGGGACTCGTGTGAGTGTACTGTGCGTGCTGGTGAGATTGTGCTTTATTATTTTTAAATAGAACTCCAGCCGAAATAAATAATGTCAGCTTACGCCCAATTCGGATACTCTTATCCGTCGGCATCACAGGTAAGACCCTCGCCCTCTTGAAGAATCAACCCCTTTCGACGTTTAAACCACTTGAAATGTCGTACACGGGAAGAATAAACCAATTATCGCGATGTTGAGACATATTCAGGATCACCCCTCTCAACTGCTCCGACACAATTACAATTGTGTCAGCGAGTCCGCTGGGTAAGAAAGAAGCTGAGGAATTATAATCGTTGAGAAGGGATACAAGGGAACCTGTCTCGATACTTGGAGTCAAAATGTTGGCGTGTGTGTACCACCTGCCCTCGACTCTCAAGTCTCACCGACGGCCGTCGCTTCTCAACTCCTCACGCTCCGTGTGAAACATTACTGATACCCGTGTATTAGAATGTCCACCAGTCTTTTCTATAAATATATTTCAGCTGGAATAAATAATCCACACGCTCTCCCTTTCTCTCGCTCTCTCGCTCTCTCGCTCTCTCTCTCTCCTTCTCTCCTGCTCTACCCCTCCTCACTCATTCCAACAGGCATCGACAATAGAATTTATGAACGTGCTCTTATGAATTCTAATGAGTAAAAATATGCAAAGTAAATAGGGTTATCGATAGCAACAATCAAATTTATACAATGTACGTACACATTGCTACGGGGATATTGCCCAATCAATTCTCATTACTCAAGCCACCGCTTTCTTCCTCGACTCTCAATTAAAAATACACCGCTCATTGTTTTTTCCTCGTCTTCCTGCCGAAAAAAGAATGGCCAAAAAATATATATGTATATATGGACTGGCGAATGGGGCGTTGATTGTGTTTTCCATGCGCGCGCGCGTAGAATACCAAAATGTCTGATACGTTTGCCGGTGAGAACGATTAATCGGCGTCCTGGTGATCTTTGCCTGCGACCCAGCGGGGTATTCTCACGGCTGAGGCACCAGCCAGCATGCCTCGTAACTTCATTTGGAAACGCGTGTGGATCTTTCGGAATCTCCTTGATACGCTTGGGCTGTTTCGCGCCTCGTCGCAAATTCTCTTTCAAAAATAATGGTAATGCCGGCTTCCCCCGGAGAAATAAATCTCACGTGAATTATTCCACACGGATTATTTTATTTCTCCTCTCTTATTGTGTACGACTCTCTACACATGTTTACTTAATTTCTTTCTAAAACTCAGTCTAATCCTTTTTCACCGGCTTCCGGGAGGAAGACGGGGTGGGAGGAAGGGGAAGGGGCGGGGGGAGGAACTTTCACTCATCGTTGAACTACAATGTTTGCTCTTATACTTGGTAAAAGCTTTCGTACCAAGTTTATACGCACAAGGATGCTCTCACTGGTCCATTCTTCCGGTTTGCCAAAAGTTATCGGTACAAGAGTTCAACTCCACTTTAGGGAGAGCCAGTTTGGGATGCTCTCAAAAGTAAATCCCACCAGTAGCGAAAGGGGGTTGGTGTTGGGCGCATGCGCATTGGGTAACTGTACCACTGGTGATGCTGCCTCTATTCGGTACGTAAAAGTCTCGGGGAAAAATAACAAGGGGATAGATTGGGTATTCCTTGCGAATGCAGGTGCACGATCTGTAGCAAACTCAACGTCACGCCAACTTGGGCGACGGAGGAACAACGATGCAACCCGTATAACATGTGTGTAACAGCGTAACACAGTATGTGAGACACAAATTGCATTATTGGTTGGCAAGTGACGTGCGGCATGTCGTACGGGATTTTGCAAATGGAACTGTGTTGCTGCACTACACTGGTGGAAAAAATATATTTCTTTATTCAGTTACATTTTTCTTGAACGAAAAGCGCAGTATGCATTTAAAAAGAAAAATGAGGGCGTTGACAATTTTTAAATGTTGATATTGAATACGATTTATGGAATGAAGAATGATGCAATTTCAGGTTTCACTGAAGATTTAGGGAAATTACAGAATTTTTGGCGGTATATAAACGATAGTCCTTTCGTTTATTTGAATTTTCAATGGAATATCAATGGTTAGTGATGAATTGAGGGACGGAATGACTTCAAATTTCAATGGAACCCCAATTTGATCAATATTTGCAAAAAGTATACTTGGAATTTCAGTCAAACTTTTCGTACGGCCTTTAACCAAATTCAAATAAGTAGGATTTTCCGATTAATATAAATATATAAGTATTTATTCACTTGAAGTAACTGAAACCGTTCTTCGCATCTATTCTATTCACCACAAAAATATAGAAGTCTGTTTTTTTGAAGATAATTTAACCTTTTGACAAGAATTTTATTATTATCATGACATCTTAAAAAATGGTGGAGAAATATAAATTTCTTCCAATTCGACGTCCCCTTCTGACAATCTCAAAATTTCTTTCCAGGTAATAATATTCATCTTGACTTGATCTAAACAATGATCCACTCTATGATAATTTACTTGGAATAACCTGTGGTGACATTGATTGATATAGTAACGAATTTACTCATAAGAATAATTTTGATGTTTGGGTTAAACAGAGATTTTATAGAGGCGCTGAATTTTTAATTAGAAAGACATTAAATACCCAAATTACTAAAAGAAGTAAAGGAACTTCAATTCTAGATAAATTAGATTTCTCCGAAATGGATAGAACTCAATAACTGATGTTCTCTACAAAAATTAATTCAAAAATTAACCAAAAGACAGTTCATTCAAATAAAATTCGCTTTATAGCACAAATTGTTTTCATCAGTGTAGTCTGTTTTTTTCCTCCTTATTTCTCATTTTTCTCGGTTTGATACCCGATGTGTGTAAACATTATACACGTTCACAGACCAATTAAGTATATTTATCATGGGCGAGACGGTATGAATGACAAATTAACATTCAGGAAAAAACATGTTAATTTTTTCCATCTGTGTAGTACAGCAGATTTTGTTGTTTAATTTGTACAACACAGAGAAGTGACATGATTTTAATGAAATAAAATGCTTATCGATGGTTCAGGTGAGTCTGAGGGTCATTGGGACTCGGTCAATACGGAAGACCTTGAAATTCTTGGGTTACAGGCGTGGAGAAAAATCTCTGTGAATATATGGCAGCCGAGAGGAGTCACATGGACACACCGCGAAAAGAGCATCGTGTATCCGCTACGAGCGTGTTATTCAGTTGTGGACGTTATGCGAATAGGTGTTATCGACACTGACGTTAATTGTAGCGTCGAATCGTGTATCATGCGTGTCATAATTGTACGACTTTGTGTAGTTTATGTTGATGCCGAACCGTCGACGATGTCTTTGTTTAGGAATTTTTTAGCCCTCCTTCCATTATTTTCCCATTTTTTTTTTTATATTTTTCACAATTTCCCAATAATCGCATTGGCATGAAAATAATAAGTTTGTGAATTACATGATTATGATAATTAGTTAAAGACTACTAAAATTGGATTATCACGATCCCATTTGTGTGGGTTTTTCTCATGTTTCGCGAATTTCTACAATAATATAAAAAATTGACTTCACAGTAATGAAACGTTCTTTATTTTTATTCATTCTGATGTTTTTAAATATTGTTCATGCATTTTCATTGCTCATTGAGAAAGCAAAAAAATATCAATTATAGGACTTGCAAATTTTTCAAATTTTCCACGAGGACAACTTCATATGAAGTTAAAAATAACGCGAATTTTTTCCGATTCCTATCAATCTCCCGAAAATACTAAAACTGAAATTTTAGTAAAGCTATTAAAATTGTTTTTACGCAGGAATTTTTTTTTCCGTCGCACCTTGAATTTTATTCTCAAAATTAGACTATTTGATCAATCTGAAACGTAGGGAGTTACATTGGAACGTTCATAGTAAGCGACAAACAGTAGAAACCATAGCGGAATTCATGGCGATTTGATTGAGACGCGTAGAATTTTATTTACACTGCGACGAATCGACAATTAATAAGCGAATTCACACCCTATGAAAGTGATACATATTGCTCTCAAAAACTGCGGTTGTAACGCAGAAGACGAAACCTACCGTGCAGGTTTAACCGGGGCTTCGTATTACCAATGTTCACACTGAAAATCCCCGTGGCGCCCTCTCTCTTTGCGCGCGCTACATGCGCAGTAGATCAGTCATACTCAATTGTCGGTTTATTGCGTGCTCTTGACATTGTAGTAAACCAAATCCATCGAGGAAAAGAAATACGAAGGGTTTTGACACTTCTCAGTTTTTTTAGTGGGTCGTAAGAATAAAAATACCATCTGTCTCGGGGATGTAGTGCATCCTCTTCTCGAGTCGTTTTCTCAAGTTTACGTCGCTTTAACTGACTCCTCTTAACGCCTCAAATAGATCTAAAATGAGAGGAGAGGACGCGACAACGTTTCACGCTCTGAAATTGGGATTCCCCAATAATTTTTAGGAACTTTGTCAGTACCATCCGTAGTTGCAGTTGTCGATGGATAAAAATAAATCGTCTGCCTTTGTTTAAATTCAATCTCACCAGCGAACACGGCTTAACAATTTGCTACAATCGTGTCGTATACATAAAGTGACATTTATTTAGTGGTTAAACAACATTGTTCAAAATTAGCTGCCACTCGTGTATAACCCGAATAACAAAACCGTCTCACCTGTTTTATAAATTCCCAATGGTATCGAAGCAAGTCTTAAATTAGTTTCCAATTGGCACCACTACTACTAGACTGGTGACCTCAACTGGGGTAATGAATCCGGATTATCCATGAACTGGTGCACAGGGCTTTAGTGGATGTGAGCGGGAGAGGAGTATTTTCCATAAATTTATAGCAGGGAGTTAATTCGCGGCAAGTTCGAGCGGACATTTGGAGGCGAAAGAGGGATGAAGTTTTGGTGGCAATGAGAATGCGCATGAATAAAAGACCCCTTCCCCCTGTGGGGGAATGGATGAAGGGTGAGCCCCTCTATCAATCCATTCTCTCCAACTGTACATCAGGCAAATGTACACGGTTAAAGGCACGTCACTGGTATATTCCCAGTGTGACCCAAGTGTTTTGTAGCGGAAAACCGAGAGTGCATACATCTGTAGTTGAGACACTATCGATCGAAATCTCACACATTATGAAATTTTGATAGACATCTACAAGTTGGAATGACGCTGCTGAAAAATGTTTAATGAATGTATCGTGTTACAGCTGTTGGTGAGTGGAGGACAACCGACAACAGCCACATCACCGGCAATGTCGTCAGGTGGTGCACTGAGTCCTGGTGCTCTGTCGCCATCATCAACGGCAACAACGACGACAGGAGCAGCGCCAGGGACATCGGGAGGTGCTACAACTCCTGTTGGTGGTTCTGCTTGTTGTGAAAATGGTAGACCCATGATGACCGATCCGGTCACTGGACAGACTGTCTGCTCCTGTCAGTATGACACTGCTAGACTTGCCCTTGGAGCCTATCCACGATTAGCACCAACTGCCACTTCCTACTCGTCGTACCCCACGCCCACACCATCGGCAACTGACCAGGGGCCCTATCCTAGCATCGGAATGGACAGCTCCGCATTCTACTCACCGCTGGTAAGTTTCCATCTACTGCTGAATTTTCAGGTCCTCATTTTCTTTCAATTCTTTTCTTTTTCACTTCTCATGGTGGGAACGAAGAACCATACGATTGCCGTGGAAGAGTGGCGAGAGAACTCCGGGAGCCAATTAAATTTGAATTCATCGGCATAATTATACTAATTGGTCGCTTTTAGGCGTTGTCGATTAATTTATCCCAGCGGGATACCCTGATTCAGTTGAATTCCGATGTTTTCTCAACGAAAAATTTAATAATTCCCCTGCGACGAGCTCTTTTAATAGATTTATTTGTGGCCACGGGGGAGAGGGAAAGCGACGTGTCTCTCGCGCCTCCATTCCGTGGGGATATCCTTTGATGTCTGCCGGTGTAATAATAAGATCAATATCTCTGAATTCGCCGATAAAAATTCTCATTTCTTCGGAGGAGTGGTTTTTTTTTATCAAAAGTCTGGGCGATTCTTATCAGCTACATGATTTTTGATTTATTTTTTTTTTTTCTGATTGTTTTAATGGCAAAATTCGATAACGATTTTACGTAATTTCGAGTAGTTTTGAAATGATAGCTGGAAAAAACAAGGTAGGTGATAATTGGAGTGCAATTGTATTATGGAAATTGTTGGAAAATTAAATGGAACACTTTCAACCAAGTGTTTAAGGCGCTGTTGACATCGATGTTGTAGGAGGCAGTTGACCCTTATCGCGAGCAATTATCTAACTGCAGTTTTTAGATATTATTTCTAAGCATTTACTGATGCACGTTATTTCAACGACGCAATAATACTAGTATTTTTACTCCCACGTGTCATTTGAAAATAAATAACAACTGTTTCGTTAATAATAAACATGATTTCTCTTGATACGAAAATCGCAGGCCATTCTCACACTATTGAACTCTCATGAGAATGGAAAAACCGTCAGATTGTACGTCGGCTATGCTCGGTATTGTTTTCTCATGAGGCGAAATGAGTTTATGGAATCGATACAGGCTGCACGCCGGGGAAGGGGGGGGATTGGACGTGGTGAGAACAGGAGGTGGTTGGAAAACGCGTTGTGATTGGCTTAGGATGAGCCTAAGGGTGATGCGAAACCTAACCAACAGACAATCTCACCCAGCCGATTGGGCTTGTTCGAGAGGACACATCCTTCCTGCTGTAATGAACTTTAAAACATAATACGCATACCGAGAGTAGATTTCTTAAAAGTAGTATGAGGAAAGTCATAACTCAAAAACTGTCCAGAAAATAATGTCTCGATTGTTGATGGTCATTTTCACTTAAAATCACAATTTTTCCAAAGAAAGACCGTTGTTTCTTTCTAAATGACACGAAAACATTTGATATTATTATTTTAATTCTTCAATTCGATTCTGTAATCAGTGAATAAACTGTAAGTTCTGTAATTTGTACTGAACATTTCTCTAAATATTTCACAGCATGTTAGTCAAAGACTTCCCAATCCAAGTCAGAAGGTTTTCGTTTTGAAATTTTTGAATTTGAAACTAGAAAAACGATTGACTTGATCAAACTGGGAACTTGGGCGGAAAAATCTTTTCTCTCTTCGACAAAAATCATTTGCGTCTTTTTGGCAATTGAAAAATTTCTTGACAATTCTTGTTCTCCTCTCAGTCCAAACAACCTTCTTAATCCATTCGATTTTTGAGTCATGACTTTATAAGAACAAGTCGAGATTTCAAGATGTACTTCTCTAAAGAATGCTCAAAGTGAACGTCGAAAAATAACTTTCAACGATGACGTTCAAAGTATGCGTTCCTTGTGCACTCCATTAAAACCCGGTTTTTCGGAGTTACTAACGTGAATAATTAAAAACAAGAAAAACACCAGCACTAAACCCCGATAATTCTCCCCTATTTTCCATGTACGAGAGATACACGACATTTATCGACTATGAAAATCGAAATACCACTCGACACGTACAGCCAGCGCGTGCTATCCTCGCAGACAGCGCGCGAGTTCAACTTTTCATATTTTTTCCCTCTTCTTCAATATTTTTATTCCATTGATTCTTATCACATGTGAACGCGAAGCTCGCTCAGTCCTTCGTTCCATACGATAATTCAAGTACATACTCGAAGGTAGTTAGCATCGTCCGTTATTTAGCATCACGTGTGCAGTTTTTTTGCCATCGGCCATGTCCGTCCTGCACGCGAGACGATTATAATGCCCGAGAGAATTGAGTCGGTATTGCAGAATTTTTTTCATCAGGCACGAAGACTCATTAATTCATTATTTCGACTGCACTCCCTTCACAACTATTTGGTTTCTTTCCTCTGCTTCATCATATCATTCCAGTGAAGACCTGTTTTTGTCAGCCATTGAGACTCACTTGAATATTTAGAAAAACTATAAATGTCATAATAACTATCAAAAATGTCTCGAGAATTAAGTAAGAACTTCATTTGGACATTCAATGTTGTGAATGTGAATGAAATATAATATCAGATCGTTCCTTAAATTTCGTAATCTCTTTGAAAATTCAGAGCCACTGGGTTTGGCAAGTTAGATTATCATTGGACCTCCAATGATTACAAGGATTTTCCGGCTGATTGTTAAAGAAATCGCTTTCCATTCGATATCATCCTTCCTATAGCCCGAGATTCACAGAAACATACATAAATCTGTAGAAGACAATTGAGTCGATATTACAGAACTTTTCTCACTCGTTCCACATCAATTCATTATTTCGCCTGCCCGATCTCCACATCTATTTGTTTTCCTTCGTTTCTCCCATCATATCATCTCAATGAAAACCTTCTTTTATCAATTGTTCACTCCAGCAGAGGACCTAAATGATGGCCGGGGGGAATGAAGGGGACGAGGGTGGCAGCACGTGCTGGCAATGGAGCTCCAAATCTAGAATAACTACGAAAGAAGGAAAGGGGTCCCACCCAGTTATACCTATCGTTTTCAACGAAAGCGTTATAAGAATGTAATAAGAGCCGGATTAGCATTGAATGAAATGGGCGGTGCGACGGCAATAAGGGCAATAAGCACGAGTAGAAGCAGAAGTCCTTATACACAAACAGGAACGCACATGGTGGTCCGTGAGTCGGGATGCCTTTTTTCCATCTCTCTTTTCATTCCTCGCTCAACATCTCATCGTCCTTACTCCTTTCCCCCTCCTCCAGCGATTTCCATTGTTCCCATCCTCCTCCAACATTCGCACTTACTCGTCTCTTTCATAAACTTTGACGCAACTCGCATACTTGCCCTAGAGAATACGGCTTCATTACTCGCGTTATCGCATCTCTCGGGTTAATTCAATTATCGCGGAACGATAGAGAATATCAGTTAGTGCGACTAAACGAACTTCCACTCTCGTTTATTTTTCTCTTTACCTGCCTTTTTTTACGTGATCTGAATGTATTTATGCAAGCCGACTGTGGGGCAGAGGGCGAGGAGGGGGAGCGAAGGCCGCGTCGTGACGCTAGTAGAGCCTTGAGGACGAGGTTCATATACTCGATGGAGACCACCCGTGGCTCGACGTCGTAAAAAAAACGCCGAGTGGTCCTCAGCGAAGAAGGATACTCTAGGTCTCCCCTCCTCCTCCGCCCTACCGTTTTCACCACTACGTGAAATCCCTCTCATGGTAGAATTAAAGCACCCGGAAGGGAGCGAACGTGGTGAAATAAAAATAAGGACCCGGAGAATGGGAATTAAGGAATTAGAGCGACGACGTAAGCGAGTAGAAGTGAAATACGAAACGCACTGGCGCCAGAAACTCAGACCTGAGCGACTAATAATATCCCATTGTGCGACTACCATTAGTCCACCCCGGTATTAGACCCGCGTGTCCCCCTGTCGTCTGCCTCTTAACTGACACAGAAGTCAAACGTGTGAATTAATCTCCGGTATATATATTTTTTTATTTGTCAACCTTTCAGGGAAATCCTTATGGTTTGAAGGATGCCACGGGAATGGGAATGACAGCGGACATGGGTGCAGCGTGGGGCACAGCGGCACTGCAACCAGCGGCTACGGGGTACTATCCTTACGATCCAACGCTGGCGGCTTACGGGTATGTTCAGTATTATAGTTTTTTTTTCAATTCGATTGTTAATACAACAGTGGACCGTCGGACGATTATCGGAATAATAGTGTCAAAAATTGGAAAATAATTTGAATTTTCAAAATTATGACACCTTGTGTTTTTGTAATTTTTTAAATATTTTTATCGGCGGCAAAAATGAGAGATTTAATTAAGCTTCACTGATAAGAAACATAAAAGGAAGTCACAATGATATCGCTGAATTGGGCTCCCAAAGAATGGGAAAAAATTTGAGAGATAATTTTTCAAGCTCCTCAATCCTACAAAAAATCACCGTCAATTTTGAAAGATGAGAGTGATCAGTGGACTCAATTGGAATATCTCGTAATCACTGATTTTTCTCCTACTCCTCGGGAATAAATCGTCTCTTGGGTCTCCGTTTTCACGGTATTTTTCACGGCGAATTGGCGTACACGCGGGAGGGTAAAGACGATTGGTTCTCTCTCTTTCTCCAGAGTGACTAAAGTGGGGATTTGAGAGGAACCCCTCGTAACGAGATTCTCCGTGTCTCGCTTGGAGAGGCAAAACCCCACACCCACAAGGTGTTTTCCCATCAACTATACCTATATATCCCTCTTAAGAGAGAAAGCAAAAAAACGAGGCGAAAAGAGCTGAAGTGGAATCCGAGGAAGAGCCCATTGAATTCCTCGAATCAAAGATCCCTTTCCTTTTTATTCCACAAAATGATTCCACTTGGGTCTTTGTCCTTTCCTACATACAACACACGGGAGGTCGACTACGTATGGGATGAAATGACACCGATGCAGTACGCGAGTACGTACAAAATGGCTGGTAGTCGACGGTGGGCGTACGTAATGGTGGCTCAAGGGGGACTCTCACTGGATTCCCTCACTCACTCTGACTAACGCCAGTTGGGCTATGCTACTAGGGTATATCAAGTGAGTGTGAGCCGAGTGAGTTTATTGATTGGCTTCCTCCCCGGGGTTCGCTACTCTCTACTCTCTGCTTCCCTGTCTCTCCCTCTATCCACCTTCATCTACTATCCACCGCCAGTGGAGACTTCACCATCCACCAACCGCCTCCCCCTTCCCTTGCACTTACAAGCTGGCAGCTCCCACAGGTGCTCTACTTGCCTGGCAACCCCTCGTGTGTTCACCACTCCCGTGTACTCCCCCTCACGAGCTGCAACCCTCGCTCTTTACCTCGAAAATCCACGGTCTCTCAAGCCCGTCCCCCTCTCCATCAACTCATCTTTGAAGGCCGAAAATATGCGGATATCTACATAGAAAAATCTATGGTCAAATCACGCTTCTCGAATTCCAATTTACCTTTTCAAAAATGTAATTCAGGATGTTCTCCAGCTGGTGAATTATCCTTTTCCCTAGTAAAAATATATAATTATAACTGTTAATTGCACAATGTTTTGACTATTCACGAAAATTTTTCCAATCGTCCAGAGCAATTAGTTAACTGCGGAAAAAAAAACTCATTTTACTGAACAGTTAGGGTTATCGTTTCGAAATTAATTACGGCAATTTTAAAGACCCCTTACGATATTCCCATAGTAATTCACATTTTCTTGAACGTAAGTGCATTCTTATATTGTCGGCAGTTTTTCCCTCTTACTCGCTTATTCGTTCATTAAAAAAATCTGAAGCTTAAAAGTGAAAAAAAAAATGCCGAAGAATAGTAAATCGAGAAAAATTGCACAATGTCGAGATCACAATAATTGACAAGTTCTGAATTTTTAAATACCATATAAAAAATTAAATATTGAAGATTTTTATTAAAATCTCAAGCCGGAAAAATTGAAAACTTCCCCTCGGTGAGTGGAACAGCCCTCCTCCCCCCCTACGTGGCACACTGTAATATGTCGGCTCTCTCCATCTTTCTCCCTCTGTCCTACAACAACACAGACACTCTGGGCATTGTTTATCGTTGAAATCCACCCCTTCGACCCTTTCCAACACAAACGACGAGAGCCTCAGCCGTTCTCTCGCGCGAGCCACTATTAATTTACTTGCTTAATAATACCCGCGTGCGGCGCGAGACCAGCCTTCCTCCACTTCATCCATTCACCTCATCCGACCTCTCTGGCATACACTCACCGCTGGATGCTTTTGGGGTTCTCTTTGTGTGTCTACTGAGCCGCACCAACAGACGAGAGAGGGACAACTCCGAGCCCCGCCATTGTTTCACGTCTGAATCACAAAAGTTTTTCCAACCCTCTCTCGTGTATCAGCCACTTCAGTGTCCATCCTCCAGGCTGTTCAATTTTTACTTCATTCAAGGGAATGTGTTTTATACAGTTTAGTTATTTCAATTGGAGTTTGATTATATTGAGGAGTGGACTGGGGTGGGGACAATAACAGAGAAAACCCCTTCGTTGTAGCCTCGAGGCTGCCGGGTTATTCCATCGCCAGAGCCTCCTGTTCTTTTTTTTCTACTCTTCTGATGGCGTGAGAGGGTCCACAACAGCCTCCAGGCTTTTTCACTCTTTGTCACTCTTTTCCATTCACTTCCAAGTTTTTTTTTCAAGTTATCGACAGTGTGTTAGTTCTCGGCGGATTAAGGCTTAAGATCTAACTCATGGCTATTCTCTATACTCTTTCGCTATTCAAGGAGCCAAAATGAGCAACCAAAAATTTTTTAAAGCAGCAGGTGTGTTTGGTTAAAAAATTAAATCACCCATTCGATGTCTTGATTATTTCATCTGTCCAGTATTATTAGGATAATAATTCTTTTCCACTGAGCGGGAATGTCTTAACCTCCCGATTAAACAAATATACAAGTCCTTAAAACATGATTTATTATCTTTATGTACAAATATTGAGCAGAGGAAAGAGGAACTCCGCCGGCCACTAGTCCGCCAGGAGTAGATAAAATTTTTCCAAGGATTGTTTTAATTTTATTCCCCGGAGATTTCACCACGAATTTATATCGATGATCGTCGGTACGAGGCTGATACGAGGGTCTCGTATGGCCATAGCTTTTGAATGCGATCAGGGGCTTCATGGAGAGGGGTATAGTAATTACGGCCGTTCTGCCAATATTGGTTAACCTTTCGAGGTTGACGCCACCATATGCAAAGCCCCTAATGAGTCGGCTGGAGTGGAGCCCCGGTTGCTGCTCTTGCCAGCCTAGTATTACCATTCTCCTCGTCCTCTTCACTTGCTCGCGTGTAGCGGAGCATCGTTATTGCCTATCCAACGTATCCAGTCATCTCTGGGACCAATTTTTGCGTTTCACAAAATGAGAGAACCCCAGCCACCTCATACTCATGTACAACTGCTAATCGTTATACATTCTATATGCCATTTTTTTTCAATCCCCCGTCCCTCTTGATGACCTTTACGAAACGGGAGCCGTTTCATTCGATTTTGTACTCACGGACTCTCCATGACCCTTCTCTCTAGAATCGTTTTTTGCTCTGAATGGAGCACTGCGATATTGAAAATCCCCTCGTGGGCTAAATTCGAAGCGGTTAACTTTTGTTTAAGAGGCAGAGGGTCGATAATGTTTTGCTGGTTATGTCGATGTGAGATTTTATGCTGAAGGGAGTGAGAGGCGAGGAAATTAGCTCTTGATATTGCTGCTGCGCAGGTTGAACTGGAAATTTTAGCATAAAATTGTATTTAGAGTCGGTGGTGATGGGTGAGCTGGGAGTTGGAGAGTACAGTCTGGTTTTCCATGTTTCAACATGAAAAAATAATATTAATTGATGTGATATACATGCAGATGGAACAATCGTGCCGATGCAGTCGAACGATTCCTCTCACTGGCACGCAATGCCTCTTGTTATGCAAATAGAGAGGCCGTGGGTGGAGATATAATGACACTTGGGGAGATATGTAGACTTGTAGATGATCGAGAGATTTGAATTGAAATTAAAATTCAATGAATTCGTTCGTTTGTTGGTGTTATAATAGTATTGTTGATAAGATTTTTTTTCCATTCTTTTTTCAATTTTTTTTGGGATTATTTGTTGCGGGGACGTTGAGAGGAGGCAGCGTATTTTCTGAAGAATTAAGTAGATTGGATAAACTAATAGAATATTTTTAAGTCTTTACAAATCGGGTGTTGACTGGCCCTGTAACAATATAGGTTGAACTGACGAATTCGTTAATTATTTCAATTTTTTTTTCTCGAGTCAAACAAATTTTTTCAGTTTATGCAATCAAAATTTCAATAAATAATTTTGTAATGCGGAGTTTATAATTTGGTGAAAACGAATTTCTGGGACTTATCAATTGCAGTTTAAATATTCCATAAAAATGAACACCGATGGGAAGACTATTGGAAAATATTATCTTGAATTCTTTATATCGTTTGGATTTAGTGGAAACAGATCCACGATATCTGTATATATTATATTTATTACATATACTATATTTCAATGTAAATGTCAAGTGATTTAAGGAATTCTCGTCGTTATTTTCCCCTGAATTATCAACAAAACACGTACTTTTATTATTTTCTGTCTCTCCTCCAATCCTCGGATAAAATTTGATGACACTTTTCTGACAATTACTTGGTTAGTACGTGGATGAGTGTCCGCTTAGCTCCACCTACTCGTGTAGTTTCGCATGGTTTCCCATGCGGTCCTAGTTCGAATTGCGTGCAGTTTGTAAGACTAAGGCAGCTCATGGTAACGCAAATAAACATCCAGAGAAGTGGGAGAGGCAGGCAGATAAATGGGAAACCTATAAAACAGTACCGGTAGTAGGAAAGAAATTAATAAATTCTACTACCTAACCATCCATGAAATTTGAATTTTCTTCTAACAGTGCAATAGCCAAGAACTTGGTTCAATTTATTGTTTTCAAAGCTCATTCGGTGGCGTTAAATTTTTATGGTATGAGAGCGAATTTTGCGGTTGTTCTGCATGACTCGTCAACTTTTTGTTCAAGCAACCAGATAATGCTAGTTAAAGTACAGATACAATGGCGTCGATCGATCTCCCAACGCGCATTTCATGCCCCTTTCCTTCTCGTCTCCTTTCTTCCAATTTTTTTTTCACTTTATCTTTTTTCTCTTTTCTTGCGGGCGCGAGAGTGAACGCGCGCGGTTTTATTGGAAAGGAACAGGAGCCCCAGTGCGGCCGCCTTTCCCTTGTCTGGGGAGGGAGTTTAATAGAGGGTGAAAACCGCCTCCCACTTTCTTTCGTCTCGCTCAGGCACCCACCCCCTCCCTGCTGAGTTTCCTTCTACTTTTCCGTTCATGGGTAGGAGAGCCCAGACAATTCCACTCCCGTTGGATTTTTCTTTCTCCTCTTTTTCCTGCCTGGCCAAGTCATCAAGCAATCTCTCGGACAAGCTCCACTCTGGGAGGGAAGGGGATCCAAGTAATTCTTCTGTTTGCGGGACGGAAGTGGCAAACTAATCGTCGACTCGGCAATTTGATTTACCCTCTTCAATGTTTTTTTATACTCGAGTTTCCTCGTTTTTTCTTTTATCTACCTTCATGAATATTTCTCGGGGAAGTTTGGAAGTTTTTATTATCGGTGGAGCTGTTACAAATGTTCGATTACGATTTTTGATACTCTAAAATTTTTCGTACTAATTTTTTCAGTCGAATCTCTGTAATTTTTATCAAACGACTGTGACGAATACTGCTCCAGCGCAATTGTTGCTTGAGGACATGGAACAATCCAGAAAATTTCACCCATTTCGCAAATAAATGGTGTCCATATCGCATTTTGATTTATGCCTCTGAATTTTTTTCCATGCTTAAGTCTTCTTGTTTTTTTATCTACATGAATATGGCTCAGGGGAGTTGTGACGTTCTTATTATCGACAGAAAGGTTACGAATATTCGAATATTTTATTGTATTATATTTTATTATATTTTTATTGTTACGAATATTTCGAATTTTTATTTACTGTCAAATGTGTTTTCTGATTTTAACCAGTCAAATCGAGCATATTTTATCGAGCGACGTTTATACTGATATTAAGAATTTCTATTTATTATCATTTCATCAGTAGATGCATTGGCCTAAAAATGATTTGAGGATATTTCATTATTTCGCTGCATGAATTCTGATATAACCTTTTTAAAATGACGTAATCCTTTCACTAAAAATATTGTAACATGCTCCGAGGCGTTTGCATCAAATTCATATTAATCAGTAGATTCGGTCCCTCATGCTCAGACGAGGTTGAATACGTCCGCGAGGGTTTTCCGCAAAGGAAAAAATTATATTGACATTGGCACCAGTCAATCTTAATCCCAGACACGATCTGTCCTGCGTAATATAAAATACTAGTGTTGAAGTGAAAACATACTCAGTCCAACAAGAAAAACATCGTAGTTTCCGGTAAAAATCTTTTCAATTTTTGGTAGCCAAAAAGAACCCGAGAATTTTAGAACTAGAAATATCTAAACGCATTCAAATCTCTATCTACATCGAATGAATAAGAAAATCCTGGATTAAAGTAGACGACCCTTATTCTAAGGTGATTGTCCGCAGAGATTGGATATGAAAATAGAATTCCCAGCGATGATGACTTCAGTTTTATATAATTGTGCGTAAATAGAAACAAATTCTTTGTCATTTTCATATAAAAGATTCCTTAACAATAGTCGGGAAGCGCCTCATTTAAAAATGAAATTTTCGGGATAAATTCACTCATCCTATTCTCTCAATTTACAAGCGAATGTTGTTCTTCTTGTGTGCGAGTCATGAATAATTTGGGTACCTCAATAAAATGAGGCATTATTTTATGATTGCAATCATTCCACTCAATTGACTCAAATAGCCAAAAAAATGAATTAGGGAGAAAGGTAATTCTAGGGTCACAGTATGGGTCGTTGCACCCTCATGAGGCTACTCTGGCTACCCTACAAAATCTTGGATGGGTATTTTAGCTTCCACTAGCTTCCACTCCAGTGTATATACAACGCACGTTAGCTATAATACAGTCAGGGGTAGGTGAGGGATTGAAAAGAGAGAGAGAGACAGAGGGAGAAAGACAGACTGAGAGAGAGAGAGAGCAATGGAGAGTGGGGGATCGATCGAATCGCCATTACGGCGAGAGTGAGTGCCAGCCTCGATGGAATCACGGCGCTATACCGCCACAGCACCGCAGGGTGTTTTATTCTCCGTATATATTTGCCGGCGTATCACCCTCAGTGTTCCCCTCTTACAGTAGGATGTCGCCTCTATACGCAAGGGCTGTACGAACAGGGCGTGTTTCCACTGTGCGATGCGCGTACCCGCGAGAGGGAGTGAGATATTAGAGTACACGAGTCTACCAGACTTTCCAAAATCCGTGGGGAATCGCAGGATTCGATGATGAACCAATGTGAGGGTTTGAAGGGCCTCGAAACAGAAGGGGATAAATCATTCTGGAGAAGTGACTCTCGAGAAGTATTCCTCCGCCACAAAAAACAAATGACAATATGGGACTTGCTCAAATTGAGACTCGAAATTCTTATATTAGGATATAAGAATACTTGAGATTTCGCCATACCTTGGATTGAGAGTTTAAGAATTCATTTTAACATTAGAAAGCTATTTTATTTCTGATTGTTTAAATTCTCAAGTCGACATTTTTGAGATTTTATCTTTAACTTCCAAAAAGATTATTTCTAAATCAGTTTTAGCGGTCTTTGGTTAGGGAGTAAAATTTTCTCATTCAGAGAGTCATTATCTGATGGGGTAAAATATATCCTCCGGGATATACCATAAAAATTTAATCTTCAGGGAATAAAGATGAAGAACCAAAGTGACAACTTGGAGAACCGAGAAGAACGAAAGCCTTGGGATATAAGTAGCCCTCAAAAAAAAAATTATATGTAAAAAGCAATTTATGTTCAGATTCTTTTCTACCCTACAGTATAAGATACATCGATTTTGTGAATCATGATTCGCTCGGGGTACACTCCATTTTTAGAAGTAATTCAAGCAATAAAAAATAACATATAATTAGAGAAAACCTTTAATTTTCTGGGGGAAAAATATTCGAATATCCTCGTGGAAGGATAAAACACCCAGAGCCGGGTTTGATTTGATCTCATCAATTCTCGTGAGCGGCCTCTTGAAAAATCCACAAGTTCTATGATAAATAAATTGAATGAATAATTAACCGGTTTTCGTATTTTCGACCCTGAAAAACATGTCAACTACATTGTTAACAAAAATTATACGACAAAAGGTAAAGTTAAACCGCCGATAATCTGTATATTTAAAACCGGTTTGCGTAATGAGGGGTTTGAAAGACAAACGAGACGCTGTTGACAAGTTTCTATTTTACACTGTAATAAAAAAAAGTATAATAAAAAAATTTATGTGTTAAAACATTGAAATAAAATATTCCGGTTGTCCTTTCCAGTTATGGGGCTGGTTATGACCTCGCAGCCCGTCGAAAAAATGCAACGAGAGAATCAACAGCGACCCTAAAAGCCTGGTTAAACGAGCACAAGAAAAATCCGTATCCAACTAAGGGTGAAAAAATTATGCTCGCTATTATAACGAAAATGACACTGACCCAAGTATCAACGTGGTTTGCCAATGCAAGGAGAAGGCTCAAGAAAGAAAATAAAATGACGTGGGAGCCGAAAAATAAAACTGACGATGATGATGATGCTGTTCTCACCGATTCCGAGGATAATAAAGACAAGGATGACATGAGCAGTGACAATCGAGTGGACAGAGTTGGTGATGAGGCAAGACGAAGTTTGGAGGATAATGGTAAGTAAATTTTACAACCAAGTTAGTATGAAAGTTCAGTATACTATTCCTAAAGCCTCTAATGGGAAAAGATAAGCCAATTTTCAGTCCTCTAAACCCAAAGTTGTGAAACCACAGTCCAATCTCCATTTCCCACAGAGAAATTCCAAATTTGCAATGAATTTTGTGGCTTAGGAGTAGCGAGAAGAGAATATATCTAAGGTACTTTGCTTCCATGAATAGAAGCAAAACGACGTAAAAACATTAATTTAGGTTGAGTCAATTGCAACGATTTTAGGAAAGCCATGCATACTTTTCCGCTTGAGTTAAAAAATTCTTGCAAACACTAGAAGACAATTGAGAAAATCATTGAAGTCCCTCGATTGTCTTGAATTTTTTTTACTCTTGTCTCTCTGAGCGAACCGATAGAAGCAGATTATTTATCCCTTCAAATGATTTTATTCCCTGCAGACAGAAAACAATCGAGTCCGTATGAGATTTCGGTATACTATTCCTAAACTCTCCAACGGGCGACGATAAGCCAATTTTCGGTGCTCGAAACCCAAAGTTGTGAAGCCACAGTCCAATCTCCGTCTCCCACAGAGGAATTCCAAATTTGCAATGAATTTCGGGGCTCAGCCGAAGGTGGGAGAATAGAAAATAGCTGAGGTCCTTTGGTTCTCTGGGTGTATCGTAGAGGCGGACATAATGGTTCACATGTGGGTAAACACAGTGACGGGTTGCGGGTTGCCGCGCGAAGAGATTAATGGCCTTTGGGTTTGCTTCTAACCCCTTTGCGTTTCCCCTCCCTCCCTCAGTTCATATGCCCTCCTACCCCCTCTCCACCTCTTGCGATTCACTTCCGTTGACCATCCCGTGCAACTGGAGGTTGTATGGTGTGCCTACAGTAACTGGTGTAACGTGAGGCAGCACGTCCCGAGAATGTGCGAGGGTGCGGCCGCTGGGTCGGAGTATCCAGCTCGTAGGACTATATAGTGAAACGAGAGAGTCCATACACCGTGGGATATACGTTATGTATATAGATGCTGCGGGTACACTGGTTCGAGCGAGGAGTGATGTATCGGCGCCCGCGGTGAGACGAATGGCTAAAGAGAGAAGGATGATAGCCCTCAATGCCAAACCATTACCGCAATACACCGCACATTGTGCCACATGTGTATATTTGTGAAAATAGGTCGATTAAATGTGACCAAGAATTTGGGAAGATTTGATAGAGACATTTAATTGATATAAATTGTACGATTAATCGGTGATAAAGTGGGATGGGGTCAGAAGTTAAAGAGCCACTTGTGGACTCACTGGGAGTATCTGTTTAGTTGGGCCATAAGGTTCCCTTTTATAAGGGTTTGTTGGAGTTTCAAATCTACCCCTCGGTAAAAGAGCCCACAAAACTCTTTGGCCCATAATTTCTCTCTCTTACGCACGTTATTGGGGTGATATAAAGGAGGAACAGAGACAGTTGATAACTTGCCCACAGTGAGTATGCGCTTTGGGGAATTATCGCTTGACGACCCATCAACTAAACCCCTCTGCTAACTCATTCGAAGCTCTTAATGAAATTCTCACCCCTGACTGACTAGCTGGCTGGACGCCCTGCCAGACGGACGGGACGGCTCTTTTCCAGAGTGCAAGGGGCGCCAAGGGATATAGAAGAAGCTGAAAAAAACGACTGAAAGAGCAAGTGAAAGGGAGAGAGAGAGAGAGAGAAAGAGCGATCCACCATCCCGAGGGGATCTGAAATCTCTCGCGCTCCCCAAAGTGGTTGCAGGCTTCGCTCCCCCTTTTTTTCACAGCATCCCTTACGGCTTAACTCTATGAGGGCAAGGGAAACCATCTCTTACTCACACTTACCTCTCTATTTTTCCACTCACACTTATTCGCTATCTTCTTCTCCCAAGTACTTTTTTTTCCCTCCTTTAGGGCACAGGGTGCTCTTTTCGACGCTTCCAGCATCCCCATTCCGTCCCCACCAATGACACGCATACGCGCGTTTCGCTTTCACACCAGGGACTGTAAACCATTAACGGCAATATTGCGATGCGGGAGCTTCACGAGCACTACCCCAAGCCCAACCCTCATATCCAATAATTAACGAGCTTGGGGATTTTGGCTTATCGTTTCCCCTACTTCAATATACTGTGTACAGAGTGTATCTCGAGATTTTCAAGGGGTCGACAAGTCGATCGTTGTGTCGATACATGTTAAAGCCCTACATGACACGCGTCACTTCATGTTGTTCTTTTTCTTTTTCATTATTGAATTTAGAACCCATGAGGCATGTGAAGGCTGAGCACATGCAGCATGACAAGGATTTGGAGGACGATGACGACCTGGATCTTGAAGACGACCCAAGGAGCCGAGAGATGGCATTCCACCACATGCCACAGCATCACCACAGTCACCATCATCAGGGATACCTCAGTGAAGACCACCTGAAGGATGAGGGTGTTAAGCCCGATTGTCAAGCAGGTGGTGTTCCAATTCCAGCCACAAAACCCAAAATCTGGTCACTCGCTGACACAGCTGCTTGCAAAACTCCACCACCTCCCTCCCATCCTCACCACCAGGCGTATCTTAATCACCAACAGCACTATAGCCATCAGCCTCAGGGTCATCCGCAACAGGCGTCTCAGCACCACCTGTCGACTCAGTCCCATCATCAACACTCTCAGCAGCCCTGGCTGGGCTCCGGGGGTGGCGGTGGTCTTGGCAATTTCGCCCTACCTTCTGCCGCATCAATGAGCCCATCGTCCGCAGCAACAGCACCTTACTCCAATGCCGTAACGAGATACGGCGGCTTCCTGAGTTCCTCGTCAGGTGGCCAGCTCCATTACAATGCAAATTCCTCATCTGGCTCGACGTCAAGTGCATCATCATCGGCGGCGGCGGGGTTTCCCGAGGTTGGGACGGACACGCCACCCCAAACACCTCCCAATATGAAGGTGACAACACCCAACGGCGTGATCCAGGGCCCTCCGGGAGCATACTGCCCTGGTGGCAGTACCACAACCAATAGCAACGGCACAGCGAGCCATTACTCGGGTGGATTGGCTGCTAGCAGCGGTTATCTGTCATCTAGCTCTGGATCGGCCAGCAGCACATCGTCCTTCGGTGCTCGTCTCCAAAGCTCGCCACACAAAGAGTTCTCCTCTGGCAACCAGACCTCCGTCCTCCACCAACAAACGACTGCCAGTCTTCCACCTACGGAGGCCACTACGGCATTCAAACCCTTCTACAAGGGGTGAGTGTTGATTAACAATTTGACATTATTAAAATCACAGTCAGACATGTACTCGAGGGTAAATAAAATACAATGTGATGTGAGCTTTTGACCCAAACGAACTGTCCCTACGGAACATCTAAGTTTGAGTCGAAATATCGTGTTCTAGATTCAATCTGACTAATGATGAATGTCCACTAATTAATAATTTAATATTTGAAGCCCTTCATTATTGCTCGTCATTTACAGATCCCAGTCCATGGCCAGTGGTTTCGTATCGCCGGTTTAGGCCGCCGTCTCTGAATCTACAAGTCCCTATCAGCATTCGTCATTATTCAGGTGAGTTTATCGTGCCATTATCAAATGCGCAGTATTTTCACGGCTCAGCGTGGCATAATCACTGACAGCTTTAGCTGTTAAATGTAAAATACGAATTTTAAGTTGATACAAATTTGCCAGGTTTGATTCATAGCCCTTGCACGCACCAGACTCATAAATTTCCACTATCAATCATAACTAATGACTTAACTTCACAAAACAACTACTCAAGTGGAATTCTACGATCCA
This sequence comes from Psyttalia concolor, assembly GCA_030522845.1. Taxonomy (NCBI): domain Eukaryota; kingdom Metazoa; phylum Arthropoda; class Insecta; order Hymenoptera; family Braconidae; genus Psyttalia; species Psyttalia concolor. The sequence continues at coordinate 11,492 of JAPYZM010000430.1, read as the reverse complement.
CTCCTTTCAGTAGATAAGAAACAATGGCATTAATAGATCGAAAATACAAGATTCCATTATCCAAGATAACGATCATATTTTCATACCCTTAAATAGAATCACTCAACATGCTTTCCACTCTGACAATTGATAAGAATTAATATTCAATCACGATTTTGAAATTGTCCGTTAGAAATTGTCGATGGTTTGAGCGCATCACTAAAATAATAATGATCAAAAAACGGGTTTGATATTGAGTAGCGTGTGGCCAATGCAGCATCTCTCTCACACCTCAGAGATCTGAGAATGCTATCGCCACCTCAATGACAGTGACAAATGAACCGAGATTTTGATCAGTGAATGGAATCACTGGACTCTCTCCTGTGGCTGTTTCTCAAGGTAGTGAATTTCTCTAGCAGGCATCTCCTAGTAACCCTCTCTGGTAACTTGGACACACCTCGAGCTGGCGCATTTAGTGTCAAGAAACTCAGTGGATCCTTCTCACACCCACAGTGTGAATCCACAGAGTATAAAACCACAGCAAGGCATAAATCAAAAGCAAGTACTAGTTCTCGCTGTTTATTGCTGTCTCATAACAGTCTCTTCCCGTCTGGAATAAAAAATAATTCAATGACCATGCAGGAAATAAAAGATTGGAACGAGTGAAGAAAAGTTATCTCCTCGAGCGAAAAATAACGCCCAGAACATTTGGGAACTGTTTACTTTGTTAGTTGGAGTGAGGTCAGAAGGAGGAATAAAGGCCAGAAGAAAAAGGGAGTAGCGGAGAAGTGGTCACCACCTCGTCGAGACGTTCTTTCGGAGGCCGGGTGTTAGCGGGATGCCCTTATCTGGTGGCGATCTGATCCTAATTTATAGCCACGTCCCAAATAAACTAGTTTTCGCTGTCGTCACCTCGGCTCCGAAACGATCAGTGTGTAGAGGCCTCCGCGCCCAGCCTCACACCCCTTCCACTTTTCTCATTCTTTCTCTTTTTCTCTCACGAACATCGCAAGCCTTTTGGCCAGTCTCAGCGTCACGGTCCGCTTATTATAATGCCACTTAGCAACTCTGGCACATATATGAGAGACTCTTGGGCACCATCCACCAAGACTGGGAGAGGGACGACTGCAGAGGTTGCTCAGGCATCCCAAAATGCTACCAGATAGCCCTGAAAAACTGTGCCCAACACCCTCGTAATTGCCAATTAGCGAGAGACTATTTAATTGCTATTTAGACTGGGTGGTGCTGAATGATGAGTCCCAACTTCTCTCAAACATCTGGACCTTTTCGATCCTTTGGGATGCGCTGGATACCTCAGCATCGTTGCCTTTACGATATTTATGAGACGTACCGAAGAGTATCTGCATAAAATTTGGCGAGCTTCCACCTAGTGTATTTGCCATCGTCTCCAGCACCTCAACCTCAGTTAACGGTCGTCCTGGGATTTCTCAGCAGATGGCTGTCCCCTCAATAAATCCTACCGTCGATGGAACCTGGGATCCTTGGTATGGTGATACGCTCGCTCCAGTGTATACCTTTGTCCCGCAGATGTTGTGAAGAACATCATGAGGAATACCTGAATCCTCAATTCTCCATGGATTCTTGGCGCACTATTTTTAGCCTCTCACTTCATTTGCTCGTTTCTCCTCTCCCGAAAAATTTTGGCGTTTTTTTTGTCCATCGAGTTTTGCTGGCCTTTTTACGTCGAGAGCTTTGCGATCGAACGCCGAGGTCTACCTTGCTAACGGTTCGATGAACACGGCGCGTCAACGAATTACACGATTCGCCGCGCAACAAGTGGCAGACCCGTTTTTTTTTCTCCAAAAAATATCGACGGAGTTGTTTCAAACGAATTCAAGTCGTGAAAAACCTCTTTAGACTATCAAATCACAGGTTGGATAAATATTCTACTTGAGTTAATGGGAACATTGTTATAACTGTTGATCGCGTGACACTGGGACAAAGAATTTGACCCGCGATATCTGTGTGGATCACGCGTGTTGAAATTCGAGTGTAATGCCAATCATCGGGGATAGGACACGAGATAAAAGATACGCAAGTATCGATTACTCGCATATGCAAAGTATTGTGGAGAGATATGTCAATTGAGACTACGTAGTTGAGTTACTGTAGACTAAACACACATGCATGGCAACGATCTCGCAAGATCGATCGTCGATGGATGCATTTGAGAATAATTCCCTTGGCATTTCGATTGTCATGGTGAATTCAACGGGATTTTCAGGGATACCAGCGCAACGAGGGTGGGATTTGACTGAGAGGCGGTACACAGTGATGGATGGATTCTCGTTAAATCTGGATAATAAAAAAAATGGCACATGAGTTTGGAAAAAATGAATGGAGTGAGGGAGAATTTATGAGGGACTATTAAGATATTACACGATATTTTTTACACTCTTTCAGAGATTTTTTTTACGATCTGGAGAGGAAAAAGCTTTCGGTTGTCAGAATCCATTGCTAAATTTTGAGAAACTGGTGGGGTTAGATTGTATTGCAAACAGGAGGAAACAATTATTCAAATTGAGAAAAACTATCTTCAAAATTGAGTACCAAATTATCCCTACTTCATGAGCGGAGAGAAAAAATGCTTTATCTGCGTTATTTTAAACAGAGAGAATTTTCTCAGTCGCATCATTTTTTACTCTAGACTTCAAATGGAAAAAATATATCTGTAAGATGCCCAACAAATTTTTATCTGATTACGTGATCACTAAAATTGCTTCATTGAAAAAGAAAAATACACTGGATTACTTATACTTTCACTAGAAATGCATAAAACATTTGGATTTTTTTTTTTCGCCTTCTACTACCGAAAAATTAGTAATTACATTGCATTTCACACCGAACTGAATTTTCTTTCCCAACAATTCCTAGAAAATTGTTCATCGTATTTCAAAGTTATTCTATTAATATTCTACAAAGTCTTAGTCTTTTCTCTTCGCGTGGTACGAGAATGTTCTGAAATTTCGAGGTTTTTACGGGAGGCCAGAAACTTTTTTCTCTGCTAAAAAAAAAGTGAATTCTGAATAGTGCGAGAATGGCGCTCAGTAATAGCGACATTGAAGACGAAGCAACGTTGATCTATGAATATTAAAGCGACAGGAAAGGCGTCGGGACGTCACCACGAGTAAACCGATACGACCCCATCTCTCCTGTCCGCAGTCTCGACTCTCCCCGAGGCGACGGCGGGCATTTATTGCCTCTAGACCCAGCTATCCCGATATACGGGAGGCCCTGTAATGGACATGGCAAAATGGGTGTGATATTTCTCGGTGTCCGGGTCGCTCCATACGCGCAGAGAAAAGTATTTGGTGAATTGTACCAGGTAGTTGGTAAACAAATCGAATTCCCAATCAGTCGGTGAATTTCAACATTAGGATCAGGAATTTTAACTGGTACTTGAAATTTAACAATATTTTTATGGCGACGACTGTAGGCAAATAAGCGCAGCATTACTCACGGAATAGCATACAAATCTTTGAAAAATTAGCAATTCAATTATCTTTAAAAATTCACTTAATATGTTTCTCCACTCGTTCTCCCTTCCGCCCATTTACCCCCTCATAATCAACTTCATAAATAACAAAAGAAAAAAATATTAATCATAATAGTCAACATTACGATCGCCGCCAATTTCAAAAGCCAAATTATTATTTGCAACTTATCTCGCATCGCGTCTCAAGGAATATGGTAATTACTTGCGCAGTGACTGCGTAAATATATCTCCACGACCGCCTATCCTGCCATCCGGACGCGTAAGTGCTCTAGTAACAAGCAGTTACAACTTACAAACGTTTGGAGCGCGCGTTGTCGGGGCGACAAAGTTAACCATCGTTTGGCCTTTCAGCTGAAAAACCGGTCTTACCTGGTCTCCCCCTTGAAATCAAACCGTCGAAGGGAGGAGATTGAGGAGAGGGTGGAAGGGGCTTTATATCCACCAACGTTCGTAATTACGAATCGAGACGCGCACGCGTGACACTCACGATCTTGCCTCTCGATACTGAATATTAATCACCAATGCTGCGCTGAGTCTGTACCAGTCAGCGCGAATACTCGATAATTCGTTTGGACTTTCCTCTCCGTGATTAAAAAGAAACAACAAATTTACAAGTTTATTCATTATTTATAGTTTTAACATTTGTAACATTTTGAGACAACCAGAATTGATAAAATTCCACTACTAATTTCTCTGTATTTTTTTATCTGTTACAGAATATTCTGAAACACCGACAAGCAGATATTACCAATCAATAATCCAACCACTGTCCCATAAATCGTAATGAAATATCCGGGGTGGGGAGGGAGAAGGAGAAAAAAACGAGTCATTGGAATAAGGAGTACAAGCGGAAATAAATAAAACTCGTAGAGTTGAAAAACGATAAGAGAAAAAACGGAGATAGATAGTGGTGTGAGATGGAGCGAAGAGTGCGAAGACCTCCGAGCTACCATAAATCGTTTGGTAGCCGTTGGATGCTGAGGTCCAACATACGTCGGGTGAGACTCTATGGTGGAGGCGAATGGCTGAAGGAGGATTAGAAGAACGAAGTGGTGGGAGAGGAATAGGGAGAAACCTAGAAAAACCAAGTGCAGAGGATCTTAAGGATACGTGCCAGTGGCGAAGGTGCTGCAGTGCATTTCCAACCGCTATAACAAGAGGTCTCTAGAGCTACTTCTCGAGGAGTTGTTACAACCTCCTTGTGCACAAGAGCGAGGTGGAGAAAATTTAATAATAAAAACGGGAGATGAAAACAGAGAGAAAAAAAACAGATTTATTGTCGGGCAAAGTGCAAATAGCACCCGCGACGAGAACTTGGTTCCCAATCGCTGGGCGGTCGCAAGGATTATATATAAATATAAATTTTAATTGAAAATACTTCATTGTGTATAGAGACTTAATAATAAAGGGAAGTTAAATCGTACCTTACGACCGCGGCAGCTATCGCTTTACCTTAACCCTATTCTACTTATTAGCGGATTAATTAGAAGGAAATTGAGGAAATTTTGTAACACTCTGGATGCAGGACAGAATCACAGTTAATAGACAGAAAAATGGGAAATCGTCTAGAGATGCTATGACATTATTAATCGCAGTGAGGAATGGGAGGAGAAAATTTACCGTCACACTTTGATTAATTGTTTATCACGTGGTGAAGAAAAATAATGAGGAGAGAATTGCGATATTAAATTAAACGTATTCTAGCCCCGTAGTAGCTTAAGGCATGTACTCTGAGGGTTATCGTGGCGCGTCGCCGCCCACGTGGTTTTTCCCCCGCTCCTCTGTAGACACGCTATGCATATATTAATATGGAGTAAATATCCGTGCCAGTGATTACGAATGCCCATGTGAGCCATATGGCAATCAAACCGAGTGGGGATGATAAAAATTCAGGAAAAAGGAGAATTTCAATGATAAGTTTTGAGATGATGAATTAAGGGGGACAATTTACATTGATCACACATTGGCGCCCTGCGTCGTGTTCACGCAGTCTCAAGGACATTTATCGATTAGTTGTATGCTGAAATATATTTAAAAGTGTGTAAGGATGAATTTCATTAAATCATTCTTTACTCCTCCCTTATTTTCTCAATTTTGTGGATGATTTTTTTTTAATACTGTTGGAACTTTATTAAGGAGACATATTTTTCTGGTGTTTGTAAAGTGATGAAAAATTCCTATGTAATCATTCTTCTAATTTTAGAGGTGAAGTCAAACCTCAGAAATGTAAATTAATGCTTTCTATGGAGATAAAAAAATAGGGTGGAGAGCATTGAAAAGTATAACGAAAAAGTCGATTTATTTGTATCTGTGATAAACGAAAAAAAAAAGGTGTAAAGGATTGTGGTTTAGGTGCTGGTGCATTCGTTCACTCGTATAAACCCCATGTATGCATAAATTATGGTTATATAAACGGGATTAGTTGAAATATCTTTTTGTATATAATTAGGATTAAAAAAATGAAACTTGAGCATACGCGTGGGCGGCATGGAGGAAAGACCACATTAGCCTAGACTAGAACTTGATAACCCTCCCAATCCAAACTCAAAACTACTAAAATTTGTGAATATTAAACTAATTAGGACGGGTCTAAGGTACAGCGTTACAAGAGTCTTTGCTCGGTTGTTCGTACGATTGTAAATTAAACGAAGAAAAAAGCGGCAAAAACTTGATAGAAAAAAAATCTACGAAAATAAAGCCCCTGTAAATAATTTTGAATGTGAATATAGATAAAAATATAAATATAAAAATAAAAATTCTATTATTATCGATATTACAACATTATATTATTATTGTCTACTACGATTATGAATTGACATTATATTAAAAAAAACAAACAAACAAAGATTACAACGTGTTCAGGACAATTATTTACAACATCACCAACCAATAAATCTCTAGTTTTCAATACAAAATCGGTGAAGGACAAAGTTGTCACGTTGGAAAACAATATGCTATAAATAACCCACATCGGATGTTCAATGAATTTTACTAAATTCACGAGGCCTATGAGGATGGAGGGACAAGAGGATGGAGGGACTTTTTTTTTCAACACGAATAGAGGAGACATTTGAGGAAACATTGTGGGTGCAATATGAGCCTCTTTGAGAACACACGTGGCAAGGTAACCAAGTAAAGAGGAAGAAGGTGCAGTTGGGAAAGCTTTACAGCTCCTCGCTGTTGTTTTATGCAAGGCATTAAAATCAATTGCGGCATCTTTATAGATTAGATGGCCCTGTAGTCCCACATTGTGAAGTGGTAGAGGGAAAAGAGGGAGAATTTTACCACGACTTCGTGAGCCTCCTACATCGTACCCACCACTTGGCATATACTTGTCTCGGATTATACGGCACTGCGGTTGAATTTCTCTCTCGATTTTTTAACGAACCTAGCACGTACGCACGAATTATATTGCCGATCTTAAAGTCGTAACAACTATAAATTGGGCAACAAAAAGTACCGGAGGCCAAGCAACAATCTACCCATGAAACAAAGGGGGAATAGATTGTTTGAGTGTTGAAGAGAAATAAAAAAAAATAAATAAAATCTCTCTCTCTCTCTCTCTCTCCCTCTCTTTTCTTCTGTTTCCTTTCACTCCCATATTCCCAACACTATCTCGTATATAGGTATATAATAAACTATGCACAGAAAGCCTGAGCTTGGGCAGATGCGAGAGCAAGTGAAGTTTACAAGACTCTGCTGTATAACAACGGCTTTATATCATTTGCCCTGAGAAAATATGAGGCTGGAGATGGGGAACACCCGGCGATGCATTAATGCATCAGTGAATCTGCCAGTTATTTATTTTTATCTCATTTTAATGCAGAATTATTCATCTTAATGAATTAATGGTGTACATTTTCATTCTGTTACAATTAAGTAGATAAATTGTTTTTAATTCCAACATGCGGCATTCGAATAATATAATAAATTGAATTAATGAAATGAGGGAGAGATGATGGGGGCAATGGGTAATATTAAATTGTGACGAGAATCAGGAGGTGCAAACGGGAGTTTCTACCTCGGTTACACGCTTGTTGGGGCATTCATAAAATCTGTTTCACTCCCTATAAATTGATAGCCAACGGCTCGATGATATACGATGGGATTAAGAGGTGCATACGGCGCGTTCACCTCTTCTTCTCAGTGGTCTCTTTTTGTTGCATAGTTGTACTTCATCCAGATGATTTTTTTTTTTGAAAATACGTAAAAGAGAGGAGGGGAAGGCACACGCAGAACAGAGAGAATCGAGAGGGAAAATCTGGTTATGTAACTAGCCGTCTATCGTGTGTCTGTAGATGCTTCGGATATGCTCAACGGGAGGGAAGAAGCAACAGCGTCAGGAGAACAGAGAGCTCAAATTTATTGAATTCCCTCGCGCTATGAAATTCTCTTATTTCCCTCTCGCCCTTAGCTATTTTCTATTTTATTTCTGTTGTTCCCCTCGTTTCCTCAGCCTCCAGCACTGAATAATATCAGCCGGCGCCCTATGCGCATTATATATATTACAACAACGGTAGAAGAAATATAATAATATTGATAACCGGCCCGTGGCCACCAGGGAGATGGCATTATCATAAATTTGAATGTCCACGCGCGACTGCCACAGCCTAAAAAGAAAGCACCAAGGTACACCCCCTGCCCCGTGACGCATTTCCCTTCCTCGTGGAGCGCCCTACGCCCCTCGTGCCTCCACCCCTTTTATGGCTTATTTTATGGCGAGGACTCAATTTGAACCTGGTGCGATTGCATATATGGTGGCGAGAGCAGCGGCCAAGGAGGGGGACTGGAGCTGGTATTTTTTGGTGACTAATATACCCCACATGCGCACCGGTGCTTCCAAATGTGTGATGCATCGTCATGCAGCGGGGTAAGGTCGCAACCAAGAGCTGCGTATGGTTTCTCGGGGCCTCACTGTGGGATGCCCCCCGTTAACTTACGCCCCATTCCCAACACTATTCCATTTTCACTTCTTTTGAATCGTGAGGTGCACTGAGACAAAATGCTGATAATTTTAAAACACTAAAAATAGACCACCTTTTTCCGCACTTTTATCGATTTACAGCATTCTTAAAGTTTTACGAAATTTTATAATTGAATTGTTTATGCATAAATAGCTGAAAACATTTTTGCTTTAATCATGTCAAATGACAATGGAAATTGACAGAAGTCGAGAAAATCAGTGTCAATCTTTTTTTGAATTTCAAATTAATCATGAATTAGACAATTTGTTTCTCAATATTCAATTTTTTATTGAAACTTGATGTAACACTTTAATTTCAATTATATAAAAGATAAAACTATTGTTCATCAAACGAAACACAAGTTATTCAAATTATTCGGAGAGAAGAGAGAGGGAGTAGGGCAAAATGGGCCCTTACGCCTTTTTCTCTTAAATCTTAAAGACCGATTGAATTTTTTATGGCATGTTTTGTCTTTCGACAGCATAATTATCTCATTGTGCAATAATTCTGTTTTATATTGGATGAATTTATCTGTTTCAAAGTTACAAATTTTAAAAAAATAGTATATTATGCAACATAACGCACCCGCCTTCGGCTCGTGTTACAACCTCACACGAGCCAAAAACACCATTACGCACAAGTTCCATAATATTTTATGTCATTGTGCCCGTAATCCGCGATTTAACCGAGCGAAGCGAGGTTAGAAGCGCGGCATTACGGGCACCTGTGGCGTAAAAATTTTAATTCCCATTTTACCCCATTCGCGCTTACTTTTTTAAAAATTTTTTATTTGTTTAAGGTGTAGAGCATACAGGCCTATTTACACTGACTTTGCGTTAACTGTGTTATGTACAATATTTAGCAGTGAAATTTACAGATGTTCGAGGATGCGGCGCTTACTTATTAATATATTTGTTCGCTTCAGTCTTCTAGAATTTCAAGTCCCGGTGACGTTGCCAACAATACTCAATTTCCAAAACGAAAAAATCCCCAAATAATAATTCCAATGCAGTTAAATAATCTCGGGGACAAAATGGTGGTACGATAAGCAACAGAGTCACCGAGGATGAATGTATAGGAACGACCATATATGTGTATACTTATCGCGCAGTAAAGATGTTTACAGCGCGCTCCGCGCGGGTACCGGCTATCACTAACGCCGCCAGTATTTCCCCTCCACACACCACGCAACTCCACCACCCCATATCGAAAGAAAGAAATGAGGGACAAAAAAGGAAAAAAAGAGGCTCGCTACTCTAATTGATTTGTGGCTGGGCTGCTATCGGCGCTCGTAAGTTAAATTAAATTACACGAGCAATCGGTGGATGCTGGGAGTCATCGTGAAACCGGGTAATGTCACGGGAGGTCTCGCTCAACGGGCACAGAAAAAACATCTCCGATGAACTCCGAATTGCTGATTAGGCACGAAAAAAAGAGCTGACAAAAAAGTGGAGGGAGAAAAAAAATTCCCTTTGAAATTGTTAAACACTGGTATCTTGAAGAGATCAAGTAGGTACAAAACTGTCACTCTGTTACGAAGTTGTTGGCGTTCTCCGGGTCATGTCAACCGTATCTTATCGCGTTAAACGAGTCTAGCAGAAATAGCTTTCCCTCGATACTACCTCTCTAAATAAGTATTCAAGGTTGACCATGGAGAAGGTTGCCTGCAATCTCCAAAAACAATGGACCCAATCACTTCTACATAGAGAAACTCACCGCGACAAAATTCTAGGCCCGGGTCGAAGAATTTGGTCTTCAAGAATTTGGTCTTAGGTCAGTCGGTCGATTTTTGACTTAAATATGGCATTTTAAAACAAATACTGAGAGTTTGGGGAGTCTTTCTCTCTGCTGATCGGGATTTGATCCAGTGTAATGGTCCACTTCATGGGCTTTTGATATAATATTAGCGAAATTGAAAAGTAATTCATTTAAACATACAAAAGTTATTCACAGATAACCACAGAGTGGGAGGGCATGGTCCTGTCCTCGACTATGACAACAATTGGCTGGGAATTCTTGACACTGGGCGAAATTTTTTCAGTAAAAATTACTTAACGGCTCAGTGAATTCCGACAATATTTTTCAAATGTTTGTCCCTGAACAAAATTTAAGCACACGTTTAAATTACTTTTTGTCCAGCAGATAATACATTTCCCCCTCAAGAAACAGAGTGAAATAATTATTTGTTCAACGCCCCCAGGCAGTCTCTCAGTGTCGACTATCAACAGAATAGAATGTTATTCTGTTGCCGCGGATTTTTTGTGAGTGTCATGGCATGTTGCCGTGAGGTCGTTCAGCTATGTCGCCCTAAGGTTGTCGTAGCGTGCCGCCATAGTGTTGTCATCGCCTGACGTCATGAATTGCCCAGACCGATATCATGACCTGTGCCTGCTATAACTATTGTTAGAGTTTCTCAACTTCGAAACATTATTATCTAACATCCGTAGCAACTGATAAGTACAACAAAAATCGTCGGAAAGGCGATTTATTCCGAAATTTTGCTACAAAAATTGTTCCATTTGTATCGCCATACTCTGTGAATAGGAACAAAATCTCGTTACTGTGCCGTTGACCATCTTCCGGAGAACAAAACAGTTTCGAGTCGAACAATACTTGTGATAAAAAATAATAAAAAAAAAATATTCACCCCACAAACGGCAATAACTCCGCTTGCGAAACCGTGAGAGAGGAATTCCTCGATTCGCAGGGTCTTTGTCTCAACCGTTCATTCACGCGACTCTCACCACCCATTGATGCCTGAACCTTGCCTACATACCCACGAAAGGAGCTTTGCGGCCGTTGGATGGCGTAACGAAGGTGGTCCTCACATAAATACTGTCTCTTTTGATCTTCTAAGGGGTCTCCAACGAAAAAAAATCTCAAAAATCCACACGGACACCTGAGATAAACGAAGCAAACATATTGAAATAAACAAGGAGAGACAAACAGGACGTTCCAAGGATATCAAACTAACACTTTTCAGGTTTTAGAAATAAAAGGGGGGAAACGCTCTCGTCGCTCAACCCTTTTTG
>JAPYZM010000429.1:32308-81956 GCA_030522845.1 Psyttalia concolor | reverse complement strand
CTTTTTTTTGCTCGTCTATTTTTATTTGCACTCCTTCGCGACAAACCACCAACGATTTCACTCCCTCTCGCTCTCCATCTTTGGTCTCGTCTACTTGAAACCGCCCATCGGTCTGAGCGGTTCGGGGCTCTATTATCTCTGGTGACGCCTTTATCCAGCCGTCCAATATGACTACATGTGTTGGCGAGGGCGGTTGACTTCCTGGTGAATTACCTTGGCGATGGGACTTTGGGATTGGGGAGGGCCTGACTAAATATCAGTTGTATGTTGGACAATTGGTAATTTAGGCATTTTTAATTTGGAAATTACAATGTCCATTCAAAAATCTGTTGCGAAGTGGTAAAACGAGATAAGTGTATTTTTATAATCGTTATAAAATGCGGATTACGTCAGTAAGGAGTGGGTTTAGGAGATAATGTTATAAGAACATTTTTGTAGCTGCTCAATTTTGCAACAAAAACATTCTCTTGATAATTTCTCCTAACATTATTCCTTACTGAGATAATACAGGATTCGCTTCGCGGAACCGGCAGTCAAATTTTTTAAAATTTGTAGCACTCTGATCTCACGATTCACTGCCGAGCGGTAGCCTGGTAAAAAAGGGACGGCTGTACCTGGCCAAGGCTTTCCCCTCAGGGTACAGCGGGGCCGGGGGGTGGGAAGGGTAAATACGTAAATGCCCGAAAGGGTATACGTGAGGACAGGAAATTTTTAGTACAAGTTTAATTAAATATTCTATGGGCAATAGTTATATTTTTTTTCTCCGTGCACTTCATTTGATTTTTCAATATAAAATAATAAATATTATCAATATAAATTCATTTTTAAATCAGAAATTGCCCGTGAATTCCCAAAATTGCTGGAAAGTTCAGTAAAACGATAACAAAATTATCATCTGAAAGTACCAGATATTGTATACAAAATTTTTAACAAATCATTCAGATATGTTTAATGGGATTTGGAATTCGCAGCCACACATCCGGGATGTACTGAGGCAACTGACGTGGATGGCCGTGAAAATTTATTGCCCAAGTCAACCGCAATTTCTGCTATTTAATTGCATCTCTGAGTGACATTCTGGTTTTCTCAGGCGTTTGAGTAATGCGGTGAAAAAAAAAATTATCACTGATTATTTTACGAATCCTCATGTCAAAGAAGAAAAGAAAACAATCAAGCGACTGTGCCGTCAGCTAATGTGGCATTTCCTATGAACTTTGAGGCGAAAAAATGGAAAATTCCTACTTGAGCCTCCGCATATTTCCCGTTTTTTTCGCGATTCCGTTATAAATTTTCCGGCATTGAGAAAGAGGATGAGTAATGATAATGTCAGCAATTACTCAGTCTAGAGTGATTTTTAATTACGGAATTGTTTTTATCCGAGGATTTTGCGAGGTTGAAAGACGGAAATGTGACAAGACAATATTTAAATATTATTTTTCCTCAAAATTATAACAACCCAATTTTAATTCTCCAGATTTTTTTTGAGTCTCTAAGTGAGACCTGATTTCGTCCAATTCCGTTTTTTCCAAAGGTATTGATTTTTTACTTAAAATATTAATTCAATATTAGTATTAATATTTCCATCAATACCAAGTAATATTAAAAGTCTAAACGTCTATTATTTATTATATTTATACTATCAAAAAATCACACTCAAGTTATAACTCAGTTCCCAGTTAATTTCTCAATGTGGAATGATGAAAACAACAATATTTAAACTCTAGGCCTGAATTAAAAAATGAAACCCCATCATCCGGAGGATGTCATGGCTTAAAATATATTATTTTTCCCTCAAAATAATAAAAAAAAAATTGGATTCTCAGGATATCTGTCAGCCTCTAAATCAGACCTGACTCGTCCAATTTCATTTGGCATCAGAGATGTTGATTTTTCCTCAGACTGAAAATTCTAATAATGGAAATGTATAATATAAAAAATTGACGCAAATTTATTGCTCAATACCCCGGGAATATCTGAATGTGCAAATATATAAAGGGAAACTTCCACTTTATGACGCACATGCTTCTGCGGGCGCGTGTTGACACCTATTCCTCCCTCTCTTCCTCTCTGCCTCTCCCTCTCCCCCCACAGTTATTACAAACTTGACAGGGTAATATCGGCTTTGATAGGCGCGTGTCGTGGTTACTGAACAATGGCCCCATCGGCCTAATATGCATTCCCCCAAGCGCAGTCGTTTCGTTTGATGTAAGTATGACTTGTGACTTTACGTAAAGTTCATTCGGATTACAACGATAACTTGTAAATCGATAATAGCTACAATAAATTAACAGTTGTAAGGTTGGGAAGAAAAGAAAGAGGGGAAAAAAAATGTAACGGGGGTGTGCAGTGATTCCGCTGATCGTTGAGCGGGTTACGTGACTGAGTTTAAATCGCGTGAGCTCGAGGAGATATACCAAGAGGAGTAAAACACGGAGAGAAAGACTTTGAACGGCCGAGTAGACGGGTATAAAAAGGACTGGGGATGAGCGCTAACCGGAGGGCATTCCCTCGTCTACTGATCGTCATTTACGACTGACTCCTTTCCTCAGGTTTTTTTTTTAATTACCGCACAATGACATTCACGATCAATTAATTTTCAATTGTTCTAAACAATTTCTAGTACTTAAAGAGCCTGTAAAAATGGATTTTTAATTTTATACAAGAATTAATCGAATTAAATGAATTATTTAATTCAATTTTTGGCATTAAAATAGCCCGCGCAAAGCGGATTTGACTGGGAATTATCATTTTACAAAATTTAGAGGGCTGAATAATTTTATTTTTCGGTTCTGTAATTTTTTTTTAAATATGCGCTTAATCTTTTATTTTTTTTCTTGAAAAATAGTCTCTTTATTTCAGATATTTTGAGTTTCAATAATTTGATTTATAATACGATAAAGTTAGAAATAATTTTTCCCCTCTCGCTTGTAATTTTCGAAATAAATTAACGATCCACTACCCGACATTTTTCGGAGCCCTCTCTAAAGCCATGATATCTCGAATCCCTTCCGCGCTTTGTGTCCCGGTTATTGTTGTTCTACGTTTTGTCGAGAATTCTAATGATCCTCGAGTAGGGACCAAACGATTGTTTTCGACATTCCGCTGAAAATAGCCCTCGCCCCCTGTTCAAGATCAAAGCCCCCGGTGGGAAGAATTCTAACGCGACTCCTCTTGTTTTTCCATTTGCTCGCTCTCCTATTTTTCACTTTTTCATACAGTCTGGAGCATTCCAGAGGAGGAGGGACTTCTCCAGGCTTTACTCAGCGCCAATTCGGTGGCTAATTTACCCTCCCAGCATTTGTATCCCAGACTGAGGGCCAACAGTGATTCATTGTTTCTCTTTCTCCTCGTCAGTTTTGTTTTGCCAGAGAGTGGGAAATAACATGACGTAACTGTCTGATGAGCTTGACAATTCGTTTCCTCTTGTACTTATTTTTCTTCTCGAGAGATGAAGAATAACTGCAGTCACCCGGGGCCAATGGATGGGATTTTTTCTCTTATTGTCCAGGATGCATTGACACTGGTAACAAAATTTTGAACGAGTAGAAAGCAACTCGAGGGAAATGTCCTCTTAAATCTGAATTTTTTTTTTTGCTGAGTGGCAATTATTTCTGAAACTCGGAATTTCAATAAAAAATCGTTGCCCTTCTACACCTCAACAATGTGGAATTTAGCCCTCTGGGAAATTCCATGAAAATTAAATAAAAAAATGATTTAACCTTTCATTTCCCTGAATTTAATTTGAGATGTAATTGAATTCTGTTTTTTGAGATTACGCACTTTTTAAAAGTTCCAAGAGTGTTTCGCAAAGTGACCCCCTAATTTCCAACCAATAACTAAAATTCCGCGCTCAATCCGATAATTTGCGTTCTCCAATTGAAACCATAGAGACCCCATTGCCGTGAATCTCAGCGATTCACCTCATTCCCTCACTAATATCCCACCAACTACGATAATTTATTTGTGCCCGATTGCGGTAGAGCAGTGCGTCTTGGCGTCTGCCGGCGTTTAAAATTCGAAAAGGGAATAAACGTTTGACTCGATTCCCACGCGAACGTCTCCATCCACGACTAAACTGCAACCCCTGCTAATTGGCGAATCACAAAAATCTCGACCGCTTTACCTCAATGCCAATAAGACGAAACCATTCCATTAATAATCCGTGTTTGTTCATTTGAATGTGTGAAAAGCCATCGGCGGATGTGCACTCAAGTCCACCGTATATAATTCCTCGTGTACTTCCTGTTGGGCGTGTGATAGTCGTGATCAGATAGAATGCGCATTCCCTCTAATTAATCACCTCTCTATGTAAATCATCGAGGCATGAGAAGACGAGACAATAAAATTAATTTTTTCTCACTTGGTGAATTGTTATTTAATGGCAAACGTACAAAAGCCCGTTAAATTTCACGATTTAAAGACGTGGAAAGGAGGCCGAGCGAGACGTTCGGCCCTGCACTGAGGCTGACGTGGGGATTATATACATACTAACACCGAGGAATGTTGGAGGGCGCGTGGGCGCCCTCCCTTACCTCGCTTTCCGTTCACAGCAGACAGAGACATTGCAATGGGCAAAGAGGTTAAACAGCTCAAGCCCGCGCGCGGGGTCTCACTCCAGGTCAAATGCCTAAATTGCCGCGTCACACGAGCCAGGGGCTTCACTTCGCTAAGACACATGGGCAGGGCTTGCGGCGTTTATCCGAGGGAGGTTTAAAGAGCACATCAGGAGGGGCGGATAGAGGAGGACCCACTCCAGACCCTCTCCGATCTCTTCCGCTCGGCGGAATCTCAATTACGTCACGTCGTGTTTTGGCGATTATTCAAAATTATCAGAGAGGCGATGATTATTATGATTACTGCAAAAATAATACATCATTCAGGGTATTGTTTAATTAATACTCAAATTTACGCGTTAGGGGGATATGTTGTTATTAATTTTCACTGAAAAAATTCTTTCTCTTGGTAATTAACTGAGAGAATTTTCATTTTTAGGGCGTTTTGAATTTTTGATTATTCGTTTTTAAAAGACTACTTTCGTAAAATTACATTTCCGGTTGCGTACAATTTGTTTACCCCTCAGTCAAACCTGGGGTTGGGTAATTTTTCGGAACGTCGAAAGTCCCAGACGATAGTCAAACGAAAGGGTAATTTTTCCTCAAAAATTTCGCTCCGTGTGGTTATAATCAACAATGGAATACATTTCTCACCCCGCGATTTCATCTGGAAAAAAAATCCCGCAAAAGTTATCATTAAGGAGGCTTCATAAATAACCTTCCCCCCGATGTGAATCACACGGAGGGGAAAAAAAATCCCCTCGATATTATAGAAAGGTGTTTTCCGAGAAGTCGATGCAGCGTGGCAGTTGCTCTCCTCGTTATGATATAAAACAACAGGGAGAGAAATGTTATGTGTTACCACAAGGATAGTTTCACTCCTGCCCCCGGGAGCGTGTGGCACGTTTTATTGCAGCCAACGGGCGCGCGAGAGTTGTAGATCGTAGACGAACGGGGACGCAGAGCAGAGAGACCAAATGTATACGGTAAATCAATGGTCTGGTGGCCTCGTTCACTCTCAACACATCAACTGTACGGATATTCCTCGGCGTATTATATACTCAGGGTAGAACGGATGTGTTGGGAGATGGCTCTAATGCAACCAATGTCGAATCGTCGCGCCACGGGGACACGAACTGAAAAAGGTTTTCAAACTTCGCTTCGCGTAAGTCCGTGACAGGTTTCGATTGCCACTTTTCGGTGGCATTTTCAACATTCGATAATTGACCTCGTCGAGTTTTATTACTTCTCCTCGGATTATTTTAACTTCTTTTATTTATTATTATTTTTTTTATGGTCGTCGATTTGAGGCTTTTGACGCTGTTAATTGGATATTGATACGCGGTGAGAGTTCAATAAATCTTGACAGATGACGGATAATGAGTTTTGATGAGAAAATCAATTAATTCATTTGGAATACGTAATTCAAATTATTTTTCATTATACGGATAATTATGTTGAGCAACGTGATCCGGCGGGAATAAAGTTCGCTGTCAAGTTTCGATTGTCAGGGAAATTCTACGATCTGTTGCGGAAAAATTACTCAACCGTCCGGGGCCTCATGGCTAGCTATGAGTCCGAGTGACGGGACCTTTAATAACAGGTTCTTCAATTTTTGTGGAACGTTCTGGAAAAATTGTTAAACAACCCGGAATTTACATGTTCTGGGATAAATGATTATTGAAATTTCTGTTAGACTTGACACTTCCAGAATAATTACTGGACTCTGCGTTTATTCCGGTGACAGACTGGAGAATTTACCGAATGTTAAAGATTTATTCTCCTCAATTCCTATAGAAATTGGCTGCAACCAATGCACACCAGCGGATTACGTGAATTTTTCCATAATTGTTATTGAATATTTCTCTGCGTATAATTTTTTCTCCCTTCATCTTTATCAATTTGTTCCGCCTGCCGTAAAAGTTCGGAAATACTCGCTGAGGTTGAAAAATCCGGTGCTCAAAAAGATTAATTGAGATAACAACTAAAAGTTATTCTTTGGAAATACAAATGTTCAAGTACTTCGATCCGCTTAAAATACGGAATTTTAAAAGTTCCCAACTTGGAAGAAATCGAATGAGTTACAGCCGTAATTTTTTATCAACTCGACGAGATAATTCCGCAGTCTCCAATCTCAAGTGCATACAATCACTCGAACGTAAATCGAGTGATTTCCGGAGTAAAGTTGTTTCAAACTGACAGTCCTCGACCTCTTCACATCTCTCTCTCTCTCATTCTCTTGTCGGCCTGACTTCCCAGCACCCCTTTCTTGCAACATTGAATAATGCATAGACGAGAGTCTGGTAAGCCAATAATTTAATGCTATATATAATGCCAGAGGAGCATAAACTTCCCGAATCGAGGGAAAATCTCGGGCTGAATCCGGGGGATTTTACATAGCACACTATCCGTTGTTCGGCGGGTGGAACACTGGGAATTCATGGGATTCTCCGAAAACCCGGGAAATCTCATTTTCACCTACTTCGGACGAATGCCAATTAAACATTGTGTCATAATACGACTAATCAGGCGTAGATAATAATTAACTGTTTTCACGTTGGCTACCGGTATTTACGAGTGAGTGGATAATTGAAGACAGCGCACTGGCTTTCTCGTCATTAATCAACGGCACTCGGGATTTTATAAAACAAAAAAAAAGGAAAAATCGCTGAATCGTGCCTGATGTAGAGGCCTCATGGCTTTCCCTTCACAATTAATTTTTTTTAAACTCCCGATCGCTTTGCGAAGATTGGAAAACACGTGCGCAGGTAGACTCTTTGTTCTGTTCATTTTGACTGTTCTGATTCACTTATGACGATTATTTGTTGATGGTAGTTGAATATATGTTTTGGATATTGTTTATATATTAAAAATTCAGGTTAATTTGGTAATTCAATCAATGTTTCAGTTTTAGGAGAAATGTTCTCTGGAACATTCGTCCTCAGGAAAATCGTTCCCGGAAAATCGTTCCTCAGTCAAATACACCCGAACAAAAAATTCGGTTACCGTCCCGCGGATAATTTTTCTGGAATTGTCAAGACAAGAATTTTCTGGGAATTGAAAATTCAAGTGTCAACATGAAAATTATTAGACAACGACTGAAAATAATATCAATGCCGCACTGAGAGAAAAATTTAATTTTACCAATTAAATATTCTTCAGAGAAAAATTCAGTAATTTTGGGTTGTCTAGAACAAAAATATTTAGCCAAATTCGATTTTCCTCAGTGCAATAACTGATTAAAAATGACAATATTTTTTATACGATTTTTTATGATCCCATGATATTCTTCATAATTCTAATGAGTATCCATCAATCTTCTGTTACAGGTGAGTGTACATCAGTTGATGCAGTGTACGAGGGGGAATCCATATTCGTTGGGTATGACAGTAGTAGGTACCTCGTGAATGTCGGCAGAAAATTTTCATAGTGCCACCAGTGGCGTCTTTCGCGAATATGAAATTCTTGACACAAAAGGATGTGTAAAATCTACGTGTGCACGAGCGTATGAGTGCACTAGATGCCTGCGACACAGTATACCCCTGTCTAGAGTGGATGAAGTTCCCGGGAAGATGGAAATGATGAAAATTCACGAGGCAGACGCTGAGAGACGTCCCGCAAAATATATGTATCAAAGATTCGTCTTACGTCAGCGCTCCCTTATCTCAGCGACAAAAAATGGTTTGATGTTCAGTTATTAGTGATTATTTTCGGGAATTCCAATTTTTACAGGGAGAAAACCAATATTATTCTTCCCAATTAAATACTCTTCTGATGAGAATTCAAAATCAATTTTACTTGAACGATTTTTATAGGAATTTCGGGCATTTGGTTGGCCAAGAGAAATTTATTTGAGAAAATTATATATTCTTTCTCAGGCTGGAAAATTGAGAATTAATGCCTCGGCTTCAAAAATTTCCTCCAAAAGTTAAATTTGTTGGCAAAAAAATTTGAACAACGATTGAACATTTTTCGTATTTTTCAGTCTTTGAATTTTAGAATTTTAATTACTTACAATTACCCACATTTGGGCCAATCCAGTATGTCTCTCATATATTTATAAAAATTATACGGGCAAAATTTTTGTTCAATTTATTGAGTGAAATTTTATCCAAAAAATCTGAAAGTCTTGAAATATATATTTTTCCGTGTGGATAGGGACGTCTCGAGGTGCACTTTTTTTCCCCTGGGATCTCGGGAATTGGGAGCAACCCCGGGGTTTGAATGAAGTCTTATTGGGCCACTGGAGGAATAATTGGGATTTAATTAAGGAAGGGATGGCTGTAATCGTATGAATCCCGGGGACTGCACAATGCGAGATTAGTTGGCACTTTGACGACTACTCGTACGATTGCGGCTACACGTATGGGAAATATATGGGTCGTTGTGTGTGGGTAGACAAATTGACGCGCTCACACCATCAGCCATTGTGTCCAGCGATATATATAGAACAGTGGAAATCGTCCAGTTGGATGTGAACGACGATTTGGCAGATTAGCCCAACCACTCGGGAATTGAATCTCTTTACGGGCCCCCAAGGAAATCCGAGCACATTTATCCTGGCAGAGTCGAAATGCTACGAGAAAAATTACACTTTTTTTTTTATTTACAACTTTCAAATCGTGTTTTCACGATCGGTGGAGAGCTGTATTAATTTACAGAGCTTTTGGGTTAAAATTTTATTGAGTTACTGGTTCACGGAATTTTTGCTTTTAACCCGCACTTCACTTTAATTATTTCGAGACAAGTACTAGATTTAGTGGCCATTCGAGAAAATTACTACCCAAAATATTCTGCAATTTTTGGTTTCTGTGAAGTTTGAAATTGTCACTTCATCGAATACTCCTCAATTCGACTGATTTTGGAGTTATAAAATTCACAAAAATCAGAAATTTTTCTTCCAAATGAAAATTTAAACAAATTTTTCTTAAATTGCAGTTTCTGAATTATTTCTTAACAATTAAAATTCGCGGATTTTTAAATTAAATTGCTATTTCCAGAATTTTTTGAAAGAAATCGAAATTCTTTGAATTTAAAAAGAAAATGTAATTTTGCATTTTCCACTCGGTTTTTACCTCAAAATTCCCTTTAAAAAAAAAAATCCCCGTGTCACGGTCACCGGCAAGCCGTCCAAAATCGCCGCCCACAAATCACAATATATCCGGCTTGCCGAGAGGTCAAGAGACCCGGCGTAAAGTTCTCGAAGCCCGTATAGCGATTCTCGGCGTCTCGTTCTTATTCACCGATTATCCGAATGTGGGAAACGTCGGGGCTCGTACGCCTGGGCCAGGTGCTTCTCTACTCCCTTTGAAATTAGCAATAGCACATATACGCAAAAGTAACCATACACGGGATGAAAGGCAAATGCGCTGGTCCCCGGTGACTCTTCTGTATGGTGAAAACGTAGGTGTACTGCCGGGGTTAATTACCCGCAGCGTTATACTCGTTCTCCACGCGTTTCCATGAGTAATGGATCCCGCGCGTTTCATCGGCCAACCGGAAGATCGCTCTCGGGACTCGAATAATCCCCCCCTCCCCCTTTTACCCCATTCGTACAGGATTTTTTTTTGTTGTTTTTTCCTCTTTCTTTTATTTCCATAATTTCACATTTTTCCGCCAATGAACCGACGACTCATTTATCACACGCGCTATTTCCCCTCAAACTCGTACCCACGAATGTTATTTAACTGTTGGTTAAACTGCTTAAAGCAGGGATAAACTCGGGGGATAATTTTGTTTTTGATGATATAACGATAAGTGACAGAGCGTTAATCTATTGCCCAAGGGGAATTACAAGTTATAACCGACTATCGTGTGCACTGGAGAAACTCATGCGTTGAGCCTAACGGCCATACGTTGTAGTTGACTTTGACAGGGAATTTCATGCTAACGAGTTAAATTAATGAGGATATGTGTGGATAATTACCATTACCGTGTGATACAGAATTTTTAGACTCTTGGAATCAATCAGTTGATTGAGGAAATTATCATTGACTGTCGTTATCGGAAATTGAAATTTTCAAACGGTTTTCCGGGCTTTTTTCACCGGCACTCGGTACCGTTAGAGAAAGAGAGGATTTTTTTTAGAATTATTAAACTTTAAGGATCAATTAAAATTCAACTGAATTTATTTTTAATTTATTGTGAGTTTCAGAGAATCGTAAAATTTCGGCTTTCACTGAGAATTCAATAAATTTCAGACATTTTTTCACTGCCGGAAAACCGGAGTTTCCTAATTTATTTCAATTTTCAATTAAATAAAAGTGTGAGAATATTAAAATTGGTTTATGGAAACTCTCGTGCACCGTTTAAAAAAATGAAAATTTGATAGACAGTCGATTACTGATTTCTCCGAGAATAATTCAATGTTAGATTTCACTGGATATTCAATGAAATTTATTTGAACTTTATTATAATTATTAAAAAATCGTAAAGTTCCGACTTTCCCTGAAACTTCAATGAAACGGTTTATATAACAAAATGCAATGGTGAATTCGAAACACCCGCCAAATGCAGTTTCATTTCTCTTCAATTTCTTGGAGTGCAATTCTTTTTCATTCTCGAATGTTTTCCACGTACATACGGACAAGGTAGACCCCAATCGACTTTTTCCAATCTCATAACTTCCAATAATGGTGTGGGACTTGCCGAGAAAAAAAAAGTAAAAAAAAAAACCCAATCAGAAACCGGAGACGATGAGCTTTCGATGGAAGTAAGAAACAATCACGGAAGCGGCCAATATACCACGTTAAAGCTCACTCGGCAAATTATTTTTCTCCTCGTAATATCGGCTATTTAGTCTTCACTCAAACGTTGTATCTATCTCCAGGTTTCAATTGAAATTGACATTTATTGCATTTCTCATATAGACTTTTATACAGAGTATATCGAGTGCTGGAAAACGCTTAAAATAACGTGAAAACATTCTCTCCGTGGACTTTTCACTTCACACACACACACACACACACACACACACACACACACAGCCGACGATTCCTATTTTCCTTGGTTTACCCAAACGTCTTTGTACACCCACAAAGTGAAAATACGTATGATCAAACCGGAAATTCGAAAAATGTCACCGCAAACAGACTCGAACTCGGGATGTTGATTTTTTTTTCTATTTCTCCCCATTTCTGTGTACCGACATGGCGCACTCATTTTTCGTGCAATTTCCCTGTGAAATTTTCGTCGTCGAACTCCACTCATACCACAATTTTTATGTATACTATCGCACTACCGACATGTCAGAGAGCATTCGCAGTTTTCCCACTCGTTCATCCCCACCTCTTCGAAAAAAAAAATTGAGGGAAAATGCGGTGGCACGTCGTTCCGTTCCTCTTGTTTGCCATTTTTTCGGGTCTGAAAAAATCCTCAGTGTGAATTTTCATGCTCACGTACCGGTAAAAATCTTTTTTCGATCTTACCGATTTTTCACGATCTCCTCCTCCCCCCGAGCGAGACACAAATTCAGTGAAAATTATCCCTGCAAAAATAAAATGAAATGTCATCCACGGCAGGAGCAAAACCCCATTAATTTATTATTTTTTTATGTGCTAAGATAATAATTAAATCAGTAACTATTAGTTAACTCCAGTAAATGACAAATTATTCTGAACATTATTCCCAAATTATTCTAATCATTCAAATTTTTCCTGTAATCACAACTCGAATACGGGATTTCCTGAGCTACTTGACCTTGAATTCCCTTAAAAATTCTCCCCACCAAGCGTTGGACCAGGCCTGTAGCTTAATCCTGAAGGAATTCCTATCCCTGAAGCAGCAACGGTCATCGCCTGGAATAGGCCCTCAACTCCCTCACCCGAGAATCGATAAAATCCCTGGGATCGCGTGCCATCGAGTCGTCAAAGTAGCCCCCATTGTTCTCGAAAAGCCTCCCCCTCCCCCCGGGAGGCGTCCCTTTTTTGCGACGAGATAAGTGCGCAAGATGGGCTCGAGGAAATCGTATTCAGCACTAGTTGCAAATTTTCAAGGAGCAATAAAATTAATTGTACCCCCCGTGCATTATTCTCCATCTTGAGGGGCATTTTCCTCACTCTCTCCGCATACCTCAGTCATTCCAGGCCTCACAATTTTCTGAGAGAGCCACTGCCCACGTATCTCCCTCTTCCTCTCCCTTTCCTATTTCTTTATCCCTCTCTCTGAGGCATTCCGCGATTATTTAAATGAACAGTTTACCATAACGGCTCTCACATTGTTTCTGGTTCCTCGTATTCTCCTACTTCATCTTTATAACCTCCACCGCACGTTCGCGCTATTAAACGCAACCCCTCCCCCTCTACCAGACCCTCCCCCCCGGCGCCCCCTCCTATTTTCCGAGTGTATGTCTCGTGCACCAATTTTAAACGTTCGCGATTTCCATACGCTCATCGTCCGTTTCATTCGCACTCTGCGGGCGTGGCGACGTATTTTACACTTTGGCTTCCCTCCAACATTTCCTTTTGTCTGATTCTTTTTTCTCCCCCTCACCCGCAATAGCCCCCCCCCCCCTGTAATTATTGTCCTTTTTTTTTAATCGAGTGAGGGCGCGAACCAGAGAAATATTATTTTCCGCGTTATTGAGGGGGAAATTGGGGGGGAGTTTTTCGGTGGCTCGTTACGCTGTAATTGATATTCATTTCGATTTAATGTGCGGGGAAAAATTGTTGATGGTTATTAATGATTTCCAATGGGCCGTCGCACTCGGTAATGTACGAGTGCTCGGGGGTAATTGTATATTTACAAGAGATCGTTCGTTATTATCGGATGTTTTACGTTTATTGGGGGGCCTTTAGTTGGAGGGGATGATCAGGGGAATGTGACGATTGCTGGGGGGTTGATTGTGAGGGAGGGTTTCGGGGGGATGAGACTTTCGGGGAATTCAAGTTGTTTGGTAGTTGTCGAGGGAGGGCCCGTCCCAGGGGTTGAAACGTCTTCTGTGGGAAATTCTGAATTTAATATGAAAATCGGTTGCGGGTTCGTTGTAATTTTATTTCAGGCACTGGGGATGAATTATTATTATTAGTTCGGGGTATGTTGTTGGGGAATTTACAGTTTAATTTATCGGTGGTTTATTGTGATGCAATTTATGTAATTGATAAATTAAGTGGCGATTTCAAATTGCGGTTGATCAGTTGGTTAATTAGGGAAAACGGGGAGGGGGGGTATTCATTAATTTCTTCTTTATTTGTTGTTATTTATAATTAGGGATGCTCAGTGTGTCCGCTAGATTGAGCCTTCCGTGATTAAAATACACATCTAGTGAATTTTATTTATTTTTTCTTTTGCAAATTTTTCTATTTCTATTGTTTAGGTTTTCTTGGGGTCAGGAAAACAAATTCAGTTCAACAATTTTTAATATCTTTCGATGATTTTTTAAGGTTAACCCATCGTTCACAATTTAAAGTGCTCGATTACTTCTATTAATAACTAATAAAATATGATTAAACAGTTAGAATTGCGTGGAAAAAAAAAAATTGAGCAAAGTTCGAATTTATAATTTAGTGATTAATTATTTTGAATGGGATTTATCGCGATGGGAGGAGGAAGATTAGTTTAACGTAATTGTTATTCCACGTATTGTTTACAATGTATAGATGACATAATTGCAAATGGAAATGCTGATTTCAGTACGAAATTACACTTTAGTTATTAATAATTTCGCATTGGGCTTGATACACGCAAATATATGAACAGAGGGAACCTACGTATGAGGTAATTGTATACTTACAACAAATAAATTCATTAATTCAGCGTTTGACTTCCATTTACGTTGTTCTCGAATTGACATGGTGCAGATTGGTATATCGTGCTCATTATTGCCTGTATTGTCTACGAGGTATGAATGACACAATTGGGGATGAAAGTAATGACTTCGGTTGGACATTGTCCGTTGAAACACGATTGCTCGACGAAACGAGTATGTTCTCAGTGAAAAAAAAAATACAAACAAAACAAGTTCTTACGTGAAAATTAGGGCGCAAAGAGACTTTCTTATAAAAGTGTTGTTATGATTAATTAGTCTAACGCCGTTGAATTTGGGACGCTAACTGCTCTAGTTTTCGAAAAAATAAAAAAAACTGAAGTCACCTCAAAATTAATTAATTTAATTTTCACTCTTCTGGCTATAGGAACCTAGAAAAAATATTTCCAGTCGGTTCAGGAGCCTCCAACTCTCCAGATATTTAGGAAATTCCTCAGGAATCCAATGCCGTTGAATTTGAGACGCTAACTCCTCTAGTTCTCGAGAAATCTACAAAAAACTAAAGCCCCCTCCGAAATGTCCGAAATTGCCACCGCAAAATTTGTCTGAAATTCTTATCAGAGGAATATTTATTTAAGAAAATTATATTTTTTCACGGCGTGTAGGTCACGTAATGAAGTGTAAAAAGGCTGTAGTGAGTGCCGAATTCCAAGAAGTTGAAATAAACGTTGAAAGCAGAGTGATTACGAATTAAACGAGAAGGGGCGGCGGGGTGGAGGATAAAAAACGTAGCGAGTCGGTGGGAACCGAGACTAGTCCAAACAAAGCAGCGGCCCTGGACGACCGCGAAACTTAACACCGCGTGGAATTTTAAGGGGGCCTAGACGTCTCAAAGAGCCCGAAGAATTGAAAAAAAAATCTAGGTAAATGTGATACCCGGAAATTCATTTCCCATTTTTACTGTAAACAACGGGCCCAATATAGTCGTTCACACGAGTAGGAAAATTCACTGAAGAATTTTTCCGGATGTGAATATGAGCCAGACCTTATTCAGACCTTTCTTCAGAAATTAAACAATAATTTCACCTGAAATTCTTCTGCAACTGACGAAAATTATTGCAGTATTTTTTTGATTTCATGCGAACGAAATTTTAGGAAGGATTTAATCTTCAATTGAATTAAAATTTCAGATGGAAAATTCAAATGAAGTTCTTTTAATTCAATTCACGAGAGCGTAATATTTACCCTCCACAAGTTCTTTGATTTTTCCATTGTTGAGTTAACGTTCTGTAAAACACACTTATGAATACAAACAGCGTACAATAGCTTCCCTACCGAGTTTACTAGCGAACTGGGTGCCTCAGAAGTTGTGTCATTGCGCTGTTACTGGAATAAAACAAAGGCAGTTCTGACAGTGAGTATTACGCCCCTCGAACTGAGAGACCGCGAAGCCTCATATCCTCCCCGTTTCCATCGAATTGCCGTCGTCGTTATCTGTTTTTCCCGGCGAATATACCGGTTCTCCGGTTTCTAATAAAAAAAAACGTGAGAACAAAGTGAAAACACGGAGGCCATACGATATTAGCGAATAAAAGCGCCGCCAGATATGGGTTTTAGGGGGTTTTGATGGAGAATGAAGTCGGGAAAATACTCGGAAAAATGTTCGGTATAGAATTTTTTGAATGAAAAAATTTAATTAAACATTATTTCTTTTAAATTCTGAGTTGTATTTCTTTGAGCTCCACTGGAGATGGAATTCTTGAGACGATCTCGTATTGTTGTAATCAAAAATTGACAAAATTCAAGAAATCTTCCAGAATCAAATTTATTTTTTACTAATAAAATACATGAACTTATGTGAACGACCAGTTGTTCAAATTTTGATTTAAAATTTTCAATCGTTAAATAACAAAATTTTACTCTCGCAATTTTTAAGCGAAGAACTGACAAACAATAATTTCGTGAACCGTCGGCCATTAATTTTTAAGTTAATGATATTGAATTCAATTAAGAAAATTCGTCCGGAGTTATTTTGGCATTGATTCTCCCGCAGACTCCCTGATAAATTAAAATTTAAAGGGATATTAAAGGAGTAAAGAGCGATCGTGAAACTCTCTCCCAAGCGTATATGTGATATATATATATATTTTTTTGCAACGAAGCTGTTTAAACCTGCATTAAAGCGCATCTAATAATTTTGCCGTAAAACCGAGTTTAATTTTGCAATTACGCTTTCATTTTAACGAGGTTTAAAAAAGGGGGAAATAATCAAGTTTTTAGAGAGCTTTTTTCCCACTTGGAAAGTGTCACTCTCGTTGAACTCGTTGAACTACGCGTACCCTTAATTTCCCAGTTGGGGGGGGGGGGATATTCGGGTTGAGGGGGGGGACTAATTGATTTTACAGATACGGGAGAGTTTATGGGATAGGAGTGAAGTTGTTGTTCTCATGGTTTCGTCAACACTAGCACTTCCCAAAGAGTTCATTACGGTCTCCTGAAGTAATTTGGAAGATTGTTTTTTCCTCAATTCAAGAAAATTCAAATTTTTTCCATCCTTTCCAAATTTCTGAAGATTTAAGCATTTTCAGTTTGAGTTCCGAGGAAAATTTGTTTGGCAGTACTAAAAATTGTCCAGACGTGTGCGTAATTTTTATTAACAATTTCTCTCCGTATATTTCTCAATTATGAGGACACTTCAACTACCCCGAATAGAATTATTTAAAAAATTGAGATAAATTTCGAATTTTTGCAATGTAAAATTTTTTCAATCTGAGTAAATGCTCATTAAGTCACGGGAGAGAAAAAAAAAACTGTTTATTCAACACTTCTATAGTCTGTAATTGGACAAAGGCACAGAAGAATTGAGTCGCAACATTCGCGAGAACTGGCGTTGAATAGGGTAAAAAGTGAAAAAGAACCGGATTTACCTCGGAAACCGCGTGAGTGCGGCTGGTCCACCGAGCACGACACAATACCCCGTGTGTACAGAACGGGTTATGAACTTCAAACCGTGCGTAAAATCATTGGCGCCATTTTTTCTCCCATTTTTTCGCGTCCCCTCGCTGAAATCTGTCGGCAGCGGCGAGTAAAAAAAAAATCATAATTATCCGGAGTCAATGCGTGCGGGCTCCGGTTTAACCCGACAACCGGAGGAAAAAAAAAAGTGTTGAGTTCGAAAATAAGAGAAATAATATTTTCGTTTGTCGGAGGCGACAAAGCGGGGGAAGCATGTGGAGCGTCGACACATGCGGGGATGTAACAATTAACCTCCAGTATTGTCGGATCAATTTCAAACCCACATGCCGATACTTTTGCTCTAATTAATCCCCTTAATGATCAACTATTCATCTCTTCGGCTTTTAAATTGATGGAGTCATTAAAAAATTATAATAAGCGGAAGATTCACAATTCGACAATGGGTTCAACGGTAAATTCATTTACCAATAAAATCAACGGGCGAATAATCCTGGCAACACTTCCAACAAAATCAACTCGGCGACTTTATTCTAATTGGATGAACTAATCGCATAAACTCGGAACTAACTCTTTACCCTCCACTCCACCAAGAACCTGAGAAATGCCGTTAATACGCAATTTGCGATTTAATGGCGACCGCCTGAGAACGGAGGCTGACAAAATGATAATCATTGAGATATTTTTTTCGCGGAATAAGTAGAATATTTTTGTATTAGCTTTAAATGAAGGAATTTTATCCAGAGAGAAATTTTGTACTAAAACCTATACCGCGCCGTCAGTTAAATTCACTATCTCTCCCCAAAATTATGCACACGCCTCGCCAATTGTTAATAACAGGTGCCCAAATGTTCCTGACAACTCGTGGACTCTATCAAAATCTGGCAAAAATTTACCCCCAGAAACTTCCTCCCTCAACGTCTCCAAAATAAATACATCAACCACAATGACATTTTCGACACATTGAGATGAAAAATTATGTTCGTAACTCGTGAAAAAAATGGTTTTTGGCGAGTGGGAGGTTTATATCACGAGCCAAAAGCGAGTGATATAATCCCACGAGTCAAAAACCATATTTTCACTTTTCATTTTCATTTTTCATTTTTTTTCACTTGTTACAAAATATACTATTTCATCACGCCGCGTCGGAAAAGTACTTTTTCGACGCATTGAGATGAAAAATTAGCTTCGTAACTCGTGAAAAAAGTGGTTTTTGACTCTTGGGATTATTTCACCCGCCTTCGGCTCGTGATATAAACCTCCCACTCACCAAAAACCGTTTTTTTTCACTTGTTACGAAATATACTATTTCCTCTCCCTCCGAGTCCGATAAACTTTCCTCATAAACAAATTTTTTTCTGACTACTCCGCTCAAACATCTGTCGCTTTATTGAGGTCTTCACCAGAATTTATAGCAGCCTGTCATCCCCTGAGCCCGGCAATTCCGGGGATTAATCGTTAGTCTCCTTTCTTCCGCTGCATTCCCACTTCCAAATTCACCCTCGGCGAATTCTCCCTCATTTCGATTGAACCGATGAACAGTATAACGAGGCCATTCCAGGGATTACGATATCTCCAATAGGTGAAGTCCCCCTTCAACTCGTGTGTCCGACATTATATGCAGCCTCACACACGAAATATTATATTAGATACTGTACAGATCTCATGAATACCTCCTTTTCAGTCTTAATACCCCCTCTCCCCCTCCACCCTCTCCCCCGCCCCCCTCGTACCTCCCTATCCGCCACTTATTGAAGTCACGAACGGTAAAATTGCCTCCAGGTTGCATACGCAAGCATTGAAAATGTTTTTTCACCCTATATCCAGTTGAAAAGCTCTCGGCAACTGGGGAATGCATACATTCACATCCTCAAACGTTATCACGAATGTGAATCACAGATTAAGTCAAGTGGCTGTATGTGCCAGACTGTCGCGAAAACCAGGGAAACGTTCAAAAAGACTATTTCCATGGAAAACATCTTGCGTCTCACATTTTTATATCCTGTGTCTATCCTTTTTACCCCCGCCGGTCTCGTGGCCGACGACCTTTCCTGGCTCCCATGGGGGACTTCCATTTCGGGGCTTTCAGGGGGAGGGGGGCGATTGTTCTCTTTTCCGTTCACATTACGGCTCGGCTGCACCTGTAGGAAGCCTCTGCGCGAAATAGTTCTGTTTAAATTATGAGAATTTCTCCATTTCGATGGGGAATATATTGAGATGGTTTTTTTAAAGGAAATTTTGGAGAGAATTAATGGGATTTCTTTTATTGTGGAAGTGGAGCTTTACGGGGAATTTCAGGGATTTCGTAATTGGAGAATTAAAATTCGGGAATTCTTCCAGTCGATGGGGAATATATTAAGAAAAAGTTTTTTGTGAAATTTGAGAGAATTCCTTCGGTTTTTAATGAAATTATGGGTTTTAATAATTTTTTTAAACGAATAATTACAATTGCAGACACATTGCAATTTTATTTCTGAGGATGGATCGCTTTCGATTACCTTCGATAAATTTCGGGAACTTCTTGACGAAAGAGTCGGTGAGTTGTAAAAAATCAAGAGGCTCAACCTCATCAATGATACCTTCAGCTCGAGAATTTCTCTTCCTTTGTGGAATCCTTTGTCGCGAAGATGTTCGAGGCCACTGGCGTCTCGTTCTTCCGCGTATATATCCAAGTGAGGTGGAGGCTGACCGGTTGGCAATGGGGAGAAAAAAAAAGTTTTAATGGCTACAGCGTGGGCAGCGAGCGGAAACGTTGGTGCGGCGCCTCCCTTTAATTACGCTCTCTCCTATCCCTCTTTCTCTCTGAGGAAGGCGGTCGTGTTTTACACTCGCACATTCGAAGGAAAAAGGAAGGCAGGAGACAATAACGCAATGGGGAGGAGCAGCAAAAGGAAACGACAGAGGAGGTTCGCGCCTTTTACATTGGTTCACCACCAGAAATATGGTTTTGTCACATTGATCATGCCAAAGAGAAATAAAATGAGGGAAGGTTCACGCTCATTTGGGCGTTTTTTTTTTTTTAATCCGGGGACAATAAATTTTCCCTCCTCGAGTCATCTCGTCCGAGGATTTTTACCCGATCAGACGAAGTTAGCAATTGAAAAATTTGATTTGAATGAATTTCCATTGAACTTGGGGGTAGCGATCGGATTAAAATATTATATTATATACTGTCAGCGAAAACTTGAAATTCAATCAATATCTGGATTTATTTGAGTTATCAGGGAATTCGATTTGGAGAAATTCGGTCAGTGGAAATCCACTCGGCTCAGCCCTATTTCATGAATATTAATGCTCAAGATCGGTCTTATTACCTTGCAATTCTTTGTTGTGTCTTTCAAAGTTTGTCAAACTAGTTTTCATTGATTAAAGAATTACTCCAAAAAAATTCAGAATTTTTTTGCTACAAATGTTTTTTATAAAATCATTTCCTTGGATTGAAGATCCATTTCGGTATTTAAACTCGCGAAGAGAAAAATTCCGTAGAAATTTGAAGACTACTTATTTAATTCATAAACAATTAATTAATTTCAATGAATTTTTATTAATTTTCCCGAACATTAAAAATTCTACGTGATTATTAAACGGAATGATAATTGTAACTAAAAAAACTCTCTCCGTGCAGTTAAAAACTAATGAAAAATTGAGTGAGTTTCCGGAGGTTCGAAAAACTTGAGAATTCAAATTCCTTGGAAATCATAGTCATTTCAAAATAGCTGATGGCACTCGAAATCCTCCAAATCCCATATTCTCAGTTTAATAAAATCCCTTTGGCGATTATGGCTCCGCCACTCATCGCTTCACCCTCTATTTACCGGACGACTCATGGGAACGAGTTTGCAAGTTTTATCGTACTCAATTATCCCTGGGAATCCCTAAAATAACGCGACTACTCGGCACCCGCTCGTTGTAAACACCCTAAAATTTCCATTTCGCGTAAACGAGACGCCCAAATCCTAGGGCACAACGACCACTGTTTCTCCCTGTATATTCAGACTTGTTGGAAAGAAGAGCTCAAACTCAGTCCGGGAATATCTGGAAACTTGGGACATCCGTTCTCATTTGCAGAGGATTTGAATCACCCGAAATCTCTCTCTAAACATTCTCTCGTACCCCAGCACCCGAATGGCCTCGATGTTTTGGATTATTCGGGTATTGAGACGCACGTACTCGAGATACTTTGAAAGGGCTTTTTCCATGGCCAGTAGATACTGCAGCTGTGGGTCAGACGAGACCGAGTCCCTGGAAATCAATTAACGGGAGTTTTGCCAAGTAATCCTAATTATTATTTGTCCCATCTTTATCATTTTTTTTTTGATATTACTGATAACTACACACTGTTAGAAAATTTTGTCTGAATTTTCCGGTAAACTTCTCGTAAATTTTTTTGCATTTAATTTTCATTTGATTTCCTCGAAAAATTAATGAGAACTGGAAATTTCAGACTCATCAGCCCCTGAAAATTAACAGAAATTTCGGTCGGAGGTATTCTCCAATTTTCAGGACAATAACACTCGAGATAATTTCACGAAAGAAACTTTTGGGAAAATTCTCGAGTTTCACAGGATTTTCCGTGAATTTTCCACTGGAAATGTTCGTGTTCTTTTACTCCAAATTAAATTCAAATTTTCGAATTTTTATTTGTTCTCCTAACAATGCATTTAATTTTCAATTTTCTTATTCAAGTTCAAACTTACGAATAATTGACTTTCTTAAATGAACTTATGAAGCTCAAAAATTAAAGATAAACTCCAAGGGAATTTTCAATGAATTCAAAATTCCTAACAATGATTGCCGGAATTCTGAAAATATTCTGCAATTTCCATTCTTTCATACATTTTATGGAAACCCCAGTCCATGAAAATTTCCTGTAAATAAATATTCGTCAAAGAAACCAAAGTCTCTTCTCAAAATCTCCGCATCAATTTTCCACACATTTTCTCGTATTGTGGCTCACGCACTCGCCGAGCTTTGACTTTTTTTTGTTCACGTACAGCAGATACCGTCTTCACAAGTCCGACGAGTCAGCGTCGAGAGTAATTAATTAAGTGGATTTTTTTTTTCAAGTAACACTAATTATTATTTGCCGGTGTCACTTTGAAGAGGATTTCTTTTCATAAGTGAAAAGACATGGATTTTTTGTCCCTATCATTTTTTTCGTCCCTGCGAGTGTAATTGAGAGAAGGTAATCAGCCGTGAGGAAGAGATGTCGCTAATTTGTTCACTGAAATAGAAGGAGTGAAGTTGTCTGGGGAGAGGGGCTCTGGGGTATTCGAGGGAAAAAGCATCTGGTGAAAGCGTCTACGCTGGTTTCCAAAGATTGAGCTCCGGCAGTGGAAAAATAAGAGTGAGGGGGAAAACTGTGAGCAAGGCTTTTCGTGAATGAATACAGAAAAGAAAAGGAGAGGGTCGGGAGGGATGGGAGAGAGATGAGAGACTCGGGAAAAAATAAAAGACGTCGGTCACACCAACACCCGACATTTTGACTCCTGACTATCTGAAGTAGAGCGAAGAGGACTCGGGGAAAATTAATTTGCTTGGCTGGAAGAGACTGGAGAAAGGAGAGGCCTCGGTATTAATTAAAAGTTCATCTAAAAATTTCATGTACCATATAGCCCGCTTTTTTTTTCGCTGGATGGTTGATTATCATTTCAGGGATAATAATCTAATGAGCAAACTTTATTTTCATTACTAACGGAAGCCCGGGTTACTGGGCTCTTTCGTTATTATGGGCATATGTTAATTAATGCTTGCGTGGTAGTTTTTGTGAGGATAAACAAAATCGGGACGGCTGGATTGGGGAGAGTGTAATTGAGTTGAGAGGCAGAACATTTTTGGCTGATTGTGTTGTTTGTGTTGTACATTGTTAACGAAAAATCAACAGTTCAGGAATTGATTTGTCGTTTTTAGCGGAGTGACGGTAATTGGATGCGCTGGAGACACGAATTATTTGCTATTTTGCGGGGAATAAAAAACGGAAAAGCGGCTATTCAATTTTTTTTTAATCATCAAACTTTGCTCGAAAATTTATTAGGTGAAGTTATTTTTGTCGGCCTCTTTAACGCTTTCCGCTGAAAATTCATGTAAAGAATTTTAAACTCGCAATTTGCTATAGACACCAAAAAATTCTAAAAGGAAAATAAGAAGAACTTTTCGCTTTATTATTTAAAAAACATCACACGGAGGGAAAATTCAGTAGAAATAACCGTTCCGTTACACAGTGATGAGCTATTCTGCCCGCTCGGGAAAAATTATCGTGCATGCTCACTTAAAGTGATCGAGAGGAGTGATAAAAATTATCCAACCGGCCAGTAAAATGTGCTAACTCCTTAATAAAGCGTAATAAAAATTTTCGTAAAAAATTCCTCTCCCCGCAGTGAACGGACGAATATCCCAACGCATGTGACTGTAATCCGCAAAGTAGAACATCATTCCCTTTAATCCAATCGTAATGAGCAAGTCCTATGAACTCGCAACTGCCAATTAATCCGCTCACGTCAATCCCCCGGAAACGACCAAAATTTCCACGAGATAAAATTCCCATTGACGGATTCATTTGCGGTTGTCCTTCAGACATATCCAAACAAATCGTAAATTATCAGTGCTTTTCAAAGCTCTGTAGCCAGTGATCCTGCGTAAAAAAAAAAATCAGCAATGGAAATAAAAACAGCTGCCGTTAAAAGAGTGCAATTGATGAAATTCACGTGATTGCTCGCGAAATAGCAAATGTTTCTGCTGAAATAGACACATCATACACGCATGAATGAAAAGAGGAGAAAAAATCACCGCGTTTAACCCCCTCCCCCTCCCCCCGGAGGGATGTGTATACCATTGCGCATTCACGCACGCGAATCGTCGGGAAAAAAAGAAAAAAAAAATCTCGAAATTCCATTAACGATTTTGTACACGAGTACTTTATTGAATCACGATCAACCGTACATTTGGGTTTTCACTCACCCCCGTATAACACGATTTATATCTTTCTCGGTGTGCTCACGCTTGGTTGCATATGCCGTTCCATTGTCAGAAGCTCTCCACGGATTCACCTACACATGGATTTTCCACAATAAAATCTCGATAGTGGGGAAAAAAGGAATTGAAAATAACATGAAATAAAAAAAAAAATACGACGAAACTGTACGGAGTATTCTCCGTGTTTCCTTTGTAGATGAAAATGTAGTTTATTGACTAGGTTTTGGTGTATTTACAGGGAGGGGCGGGGAAAGGGGGAGGGGGAAAGCTACCGTAGGTATTATACCTCAGTTTGGAATGGAAGTCTGCAAATATACAGGGAAAAGTACCGTTGAAATGCGATTACCGAGGCAGAATATGTACACGGCTTTTTGAATATGATATTGTTCCGCATATTGTGGAATCATATGAGCCGTCGCATTCCCCCGGGAGTACACCAGAAATCACAGTTTTTCATTTAGAAAAGTGTTTTGCTAAACGAAATGGGAAAGGAAATTAATGGAGTTGTATTTATTGAAAAA
This sequence comes from Psyttalia concolor, assembly GCA_030522845.1. Classification (NCBI taxonomy): domain Eukaryota; kingdom Metazoa; phylum Arthropoda; class Insecta; order Hymenoptera; family Braconidae; genus Psyttalia; species Psyttalia concolor. Next base: position 57,234 of record JAPYZM010000429.1, on the reverse strand, counting down.
TTATGGGAGAAATTTTGAGATTTTTTCCTTTTACTTTTGATTTATTTTTATCGAGGCCAATTTTTAGGGTTTCCGTAAATTTGAATTTTTTGGAAAATTGGACATTGGCTTCAAATCCTACCGATAATTTTAATAAAATTGTCTGAATTTGCGGAGATTTTTGGTGGCATTTAATTTCCACTAGAATTTCACAGAATTTTGTCAGTAAAAATTCATAATTTCAGAACAACAAGACTAACTATAATTTTATAGGAACAAATTAATGAAAATGCAGATATTACTGAATATTTACTGCTTACACCTAAAAATAATTGATAAACAATTCACACAATTTCAATAACAATTCAAAACACGAGCTCCTAAAAAATTTCAGACCCCTAAAAATCCGACAAAAATCCTCCAGACTTTGGCCAGCAATTTCAGCCCGAAAATTCTCACCGGTAAAAAAAAAATAAAGAGTCTCCAGCTCTCCTAACGTCTCATACTCCCCACGCCGAACAAATCTGAAACTCCAAACTGGTAATAGGCCTCGCCAAAAAGTCCAATATCACTAGAACAATTTGTGCGGATAGTTTCGGTTAATTCGCCACTGGCGTCCGGAAGAAATAACCCTCCTCGGTCCACCCACCCTTCCTGGATTACTGCACAAGTCGGGAGAAAGTTCGTAATCCTTCGCCAGCCGCAAACTAAATGCATAAGTAAATTCAATACTTTGCCTCGGTGAAATTTTCGCGAAAAGTCATTTCTAAGATGCAATTCTCCGCATTGAGCTCCCATTCCCACTCCTCCCCCTCCCCCCCCTCCCCCCCCCTCACACACACATACACATAGGACTAACACAGACTCCCTGATTACAAATGAAATTAAAATATGGGGCAGCGAAGAAAGCCCCAAACGAGAAATGAACAATGCAAGGGAAGTGAGTGAATGCATGATGAATAAAATCTCAAAGGGTTTGTCTGCTGACTTTCCGCAATAGTTTGCCCTCTGCCTTGCGCCCCCCTCTCCCCCCTCCCACTTGGCTCACTAGCTAACACTCTGTACGTTGTAACTCAGCTCCTGGTGGAATAGTTGAGTCAAGTATAACGCGAGTGTGTGTGGATAGCGTCGTCAAGGCCCGACTAAAGTTCAGCATAACCTGCAGAAGGGAAATTGAGTTGTCGGCGGTGGGCGGGCTGCTCGGGGGGTGGGCTGGGGGTGACTAGAGGGTTTGCGTTACCAGCAGCAATCAGGGCGCTTTGATGCCTCAATTATTTAGATTAATTATTGACAATCCAGTGATCCTCCATCTCAAAACATGGAGACAGAACAAAAAGATCAAAAAATTTGATTAAATAATTTTACAGATAATTCGTTCTAATAATTCATATGTTTACTCTGTACCTCCGAACGTGTTTCGCACTGACTTCTGACTTTAAAAAATCTCGGCATTCACGTTCTAAGGCCACTCCAGGAGGTGGCCCACTGCAGTGACGCTCCTCGCTTAGAATATTTTTTAATTAAACGACGATTTAATTAAACAATTTAATTAAATCACCAGTGTGTATTGTACATCGCGCTTGTTTCGTGGAAATGCCCGCAGAGTAACGTAGCCCTCGTCGCGGAACAATGAACCCCTCTCGCTCTCTGTGTCTAATTTTTACCACAGCTTTGGCCTTTTAAAAAAAAAAGAAAAAGAAAAATCGGTTAGTTGTTTGCCAACGGTCAGGTTATGGCTGCCCGCTGAAAGCATCGACGGCAGATTGCAGCCGTTTTATGGAATAGTGGATGGAGCTTCGAGGGATGGGGAATAGCAGGGAGGGGGGGGTTCAGCGGTTGGCGCGTTGCTGACCGCGTGTTCACCAGAGTTGAAAAGATGAAAGGTCTCGCTGCCGCCGCACACCCCAGGATGTTACAAGAAAATAACTGTGGGGTTTTGGTCAAGGTATGGGCAAGGATGTATGTGCCACGAATCGCTCGGTGTGTATACAAACCCCTCACCCCTTACCACCCCGCGCGCCCTACCCAAATGGGTTGGTTTATGTACAAGTGGGCACCCGGGGCTACGATCGTCGCCACGTACCTAGACCCGCCAGGAGGTCTCACTAAAGGCTGCCATTACACTTCCTCCGCAAATTCTCGTTTTTTAAGCTTCATTCGGTCCCTACCTAGTTCTCGTCGGCCCGGGGACACCGGGCGGGCAGATAATTTTATTAAAATAGTTAGAAGTCGTAGATTTGAAACTGGGGAATGATTTTTTATTTTTCGTTTACCATTTTTTTTGGTGGAATCAAGGGATTGGAAAAATGCAAAATTGAAAACTGCGAGGAATTTTTTATTGCATTTTATTTTTACTGGAGGTTCAAGGAATTTTTTCATGGAAAATTCACGACTTCGTCGGAATATCAGGGGGAACTGGAAATTTCGGATTTGTTGGCTTTGGAAGATTAATTGAAAGCCCGAAATTTTGGCTGGAGGTATTTTTGTATTTTTGAGTTGATTCTAAATTGGATTCAAATTAACAACATTGGAAATTCTAACGACCGCCGTTAAAAAAATTCGTCTGAATTTTCCGGTGCACCTCTCTGAAATTTTCTCAATGAATGAAAATGTGATTCTTTTGGTTACGAAAGACGAGAATTTTTCAAATCCCGTAAAGTTTAGAATGAATACTTGAATTTTCACATAATTGTAATTTATAAAAGTATTGACCTATTTCCACAATCTTTACGATTTTTCAACATATACAGCGCCCCAAATGGGATGGTTTGCGTACAAGAGAGCACCCGGGGCTATGATCGCCACTACTAAAAGCTGCTATTACTTTCTCCCCCCCCCCCCCCATTTCCATTTTTCCCTTCCATCCTCCGCCTCACTCCGACCTCTTGGCCTCAGTGTGCACGAGTAAACCACCGAAGGGACCATCTAATTTCATTAAAAAACCTTTGATGCTGCGCCGAGTCTCACGTCCAAGAGTCCTCGGCAAACGAAATCTCGTGGTTTATATTTTTCACCTTGTGAATCGCGAGTAAAATGTCCACTGTACACGCCTGAATTATCATAGAAAGAATTCACTGGAAAGTACACAGAGAGACAGCCCCGGGAAAATACGAGGAAGGACAGGGCGGGGGAATTAGACAAAAGAGGAGAAATTAATGCCGAAATATAATTTTGCGAGAGGACGGAGGCCTCCGAGTCACGCCAGTGTCAGAGTCTTTTTTTTTCCTTATTTTTAGTTTTTATTTTTTTCGGAGGGACCGAAGGGATGCAGGGGACACATTGGGGAAAATATGAGTGTCGCAGAGCGAAACCAAACGACAAACTGCGGGGGGGAGGCAGTTGGCGGGAGAACGCGAGCAAAAATCGAGGGGGGAACCTCTAGGGAAATTTCATTTTGGGGGTTTACGGTGTTTTCGGGGGAGGGTGACTATAAAGTTCGATGGTGGAAAGTAATGACATTGTACGCACGCAGGGAAGCGTGGACTGTCGTAAAAATATAGCGAAATACATAAATGCCCTGGGATCGGGGATGACAATGCCCCGGCAGTGGATCCTTATTTAATGGGCAAGGGGGGCGGGCAATTTCGGCATGTTATTACTTGTAGTATATTTAAATAAAGACATAAAATAGCAAGAGTCATTGTTGGAGAAATTTAGGATGTCATTTAGAGGGATAATTTCATTGAAAAATTCAATTTTTATGGAAAAGCTCGAAAACACTCGATTTTTTACCTCAAAAATTAAAAAATTCGGTGAACTTTCGGGGACATCAAAATTTTATTATTATTATTTTCCCAATGCACATAATATTAAGTAAATAACCGAGTAATTAGTACCGATAATCGCCAAATATCCCCCAAAAGACTGAATTTTCAACCGAATACTTTTCATCCGAATACTGTTACCAATAAAAAAAAACCCATCTCATCACCAACTTTATAAATTCTCGATAAAAATAACTGAAAATAATATGAATACCAGGCGGCAGCCTTGAAAAACCGCCCTCACCGAGAACAATTTTAATCACCGGAATCCCCTCAATTGTCCTCGGCGTAAGAAACCCCGGCCGATCAGATTCGCCCGCTAATCACCCCCCGGACCTCCCCAGGCGATACCACCGGCGGTAATCTCCAGCTACAATTGTTTTCCACTTTTATCAGACTTGACTTAACAACAACGAACAACCATTCCGGTACCATAAACCCCAACAGTACTTTTGGGGATAGTGGCAATGGGGTTCTTCGTAGAACAATACAGGTATGTTTTGGATTAAAGTATCCAATTGCACTTGTGGACTTTCAATATCCGGCTGTGGCCTCGCTGGCCCTGCATTTATCGCAACGAGAATGTGAACTAATCCCCCCCCCCAACCCCCCTCGCATATTATTCAGATGTAACCCGATACCAGGCCGCCGAGATTTTTACATACCCAATGCACAGATGCAGTAAACTGAGAATATACGGCCGAGGATCGTTGTGCCAAAAATTCTTCCTACGCAATGTTCCATTGTTGAATTGGTATATTGAACGTCCCACCATATTTGTTTAAGCTAGTACAGTTGGCCACCTGCCCGGCATATACTCCAAACTGGCGGTAATCTTTTTCTCAACAAAGTCTATTTCACGCACACCAATGCCAGATGGTGATTATTCTGTGCCACTGGAGATCCCGGTCTTGGGAACAATTCCAAAGCCGTCAACATCGATCGGAGACTGGGGGCTATTTTATACTGTTTCAATTTTTAATGCAAAACAATATTTTTCTCAGTTTTTGTCAATTTTCCTGACTTTTTTGAAATTGAGAATTTTAATTTATCTACTAAATTTATTCACTTAGTTTACTTAGAATTTTTTTTGAAAACGAATAAGGTAATGACAGGAATTAACAATAATAATTAGTTGGAGAAGCAGCAAAACAATGACATGAAGATACATGGAGATTTTTTGTAGGAAAAATTATCGACGGTCTAGACAATTTTTAGTGGAGGGTAAATCCATTTTACTGACAAGTCGGAGAATTTTCTCAGGGAAATTTTGATAACTTTTATTAAGTGGTCAACAACAATTATATATACAGCTAGAAAACTTGATGTTGTTGACAAACAATTTGAAATGCCAAAAATATTTTTAAAATAGAGGGAACTCACTCAATTAAATCTGCTGAATTCGTCATAAAACCCATTTCGACTGGAAATAGAAAAAAATCCGTTTAAAAAAATGGCAAAAATTCCCTAAATTCCCCCAAAACTGCAAAAAATATTAAATTTCGAAAATTCAACAGCTCGAGCAGTGAGGTCCCACTGAATAATAATGTAAACGATTGCCAGATGGCGATTGTTCTCGATAGCCTGAGAATAATTCCAAAACCGGTCAACATTGATTCACGTAGTGCATTGCAAGTGCCCTGGAGTACCAATTTACTCGGTTATATCCAACAGCTCTTTAATTTGTTTCAGAATGAATGAGGAAAGGGTCAGGGGCCCCACACTCGCTGCGTGTTTTTTCTCAAAACACAATGACCCATGACTTTGTACTCCAATAATGGAGAACTGGGCTTTCTTGTTTGCTAAAGCTCGGGAGCGTTGGGCATTTGTACATTTCTCGCACGTGGCTTTATTATTCTTCTATCCGGCCTCCCACTCCCCTTTCCCTCTCCACGCCACCTTCACGGCTGAATGAAGAGCTTTATTCACAATATGTAACCACTTATTGTGCGACACCGACCGGTTTTGAGGCTTAAAACGCTCGAGAGATTAATCATTTGTTCTTGTTTTTCGTTTATCGTCTTTTCGTGCTCCACTGCTGTCACGTTTTCTTGGCTTTCGTTGTGACTGACGCGGTGAAGCTCATCTCTTTTGGGGGAGGGGGAAAAATAAAGTGGCACTTTAATGTCATTGTAAAGCTCCCGACGTCGGGAGACTTGGGGGGTTTCCAACTGGGGCTAAACAATGTATGAGGAATATTTCTGGTTGGAGGGACTGGGGAATGCGGATCCTCCGGCTGTGGGGATTGCTAATTTTTCTGGCGGGAAGGGCTCAGTGGAGGTTTCGCTGAGGTGACGAGACTGGGAGAGAGTGATTGAAGTATTTAATGTTATTTTGATCATTATCTCAAGAATTGTTGAGTGAGACTAAATTAGGAAAATTCGGGAGAACTTATTAATTTCAATCTATTCTCCTTGAAATCATAATTCTTTCATTATTAATTAAATTATCCCATTAATTATGATTTTATTAAGTTTGTTTAATTCCCTTTAAAAAAATCCTTCCCATTTTTTCCACTCTTGAAAATACTTTTTCATCCTTCAGAATATTTTTAATAAATTTAATATAAATCACAGTCGATATCACTCGCTCGACAATAATTCACCACTCCTCCGAGTAATTCGTACTTGGAATTCTCAAAAAAAAAAAAACTTTACGCCGTCTAAATTGACGAACAACAGTTGAAACTCCCGTCGTCGTTCTCCTCCATCTCCTGGAATTTCTGAAAACATAATCTCCACATTTGTATTCCGTTTCTAAATACCCGGAGCTGGCGCTCCACCGCACTCTGCATACAGCCACAATTAACCAAACTAAAGTATCATTAATATTTTCGTTACACTTACGAAATTTCAGTGTGCAGCAATGAAATTAACGTCATACACTCATCATAAAGTTATTTCGCATACCTCCTGCCCTCGGCGGGTGAGGGCCCCCCCCCCCCCCCCCCGACCCCGGAAGTGGCGCGTGTTTGAATTTGATCGTTGACACAGCCTCTCACCTCGGCACCCCCTGGGATTGCCGCGCGTCACCTGAGCCCCTCCTCTCGCCACCCCTTCCCGGGGGACTTTAATATTTTTTCTTGCCTGCAAACATAATAAAATAAAAACGCGCTGTTCGAAACATATTCCCCAACTCAATTTCAATTTTATGGAGGCTTCGTACGCGCGTATCGGGGATGAAAGTGATATATTTGTAATGCGGAGTTTTAATGGGATTGGAATTGAAAAAGCGCGGGAGCCGATGGCGATGTAATTACATTTTTTTTTGTAATTGATGGGGAAGGATTTGATAAATTTTTTATTTTACAAATTAATCGTTTTTTTCTGGCAAAAGAGAATGTGAAGATTTATTTAATGGAATTTCACGGGCTTCTAGTCATTCCGGGGAGATAATTGAACTAACAATTTTTGGGTTCCATAGGTTTCAATTATTCGGGGAAAATCATGATATCTCTGTAGAATTTCATTTTTCAATTTTATTCAATGAAAAAAAAAATTTTTTTGTTACTTTCGGCGTATTTGATTTATGTATGTGGAATAATTTATTTAATTTTGAAGTGCAGCTGGGCAGTTGTCGGGTAGAATGTACAGTATCAAATTAATTATTTTTTTTATCAAATGAGGATGCAAAGATATCTCAATTGAATTCCCCTGATTTTTATTAATTTTCATGGGATAATTGAACCGAAAATTTTCAAGTTCCATACATTTCAATTATTCAGTGGAAATCATGATCATTGAAATTTATTACCACTAAAATTGGCAAATTACTGCTTTTTATTTTCTCTCTCGTGCACAAATAAGAAAATAAGAGGGCTCCCTTCAACCCACATTTGCCCAACTCAATAGCAATTTTCCGGAGAGTAGTTTCACGTATATCGGGCATGAAAGTGATATTTTAATGAACAATATTAGTGAAATTGAATTTGAAAAATTGAAGGGAGATGGGATTGACGTAATTAAATTCTTTACTCCCGTTCATTACATAATCAATATGATTCGTTCGCGTTGTATGAATGCAGAAATAATTCAATGGTATTAATATCATTACTCGTTCATCAAATAATGAAAATGTTTTCGTGCGCAGAATGGAAATATTCCCATTTATTTCGATTAATAGGATAGAGCATTAAACTCACATTATCGTGATAATTCGGTTACTAATGCCGTCGCGCTGTTAATTAAGTCCAGTATTATTTAATATTATACTCAATTACGGAGCTGGGAAAAAAAATGGCTGATGGAGTTTTGAGTCCAGAGAAAATGAGGAAAAATTCTCGTTCGCGTTGTCCAAATATTTGATTTTCTCTTCAACTTTCGTGAATATTATCGTCATTATCCACTTCGATATTTATTCGTTCTTTCGTGAAAAACAAAGAACTTTATTTAGCATTTGGTGCTGGGGGAATTTTCAGCATTAACCCTCGAATAATTCATGCTCTCTGGCATCAGAATATAAAAGAAGAAACACACGCACAATCCGGAAGAGAATAATTCCGGCGGAGTTATTTTATTTTTTTTTATTGGCCCGAGTAAACGTCAAATTCTGGGTAGTTTAAAGGACAAATCTATTTATATTGCCGGAAAACGGAAAGGGTATAAGATCTGGCCCCTCGCCCAAATGGCCCTTGAATAGTCGCTGCGGAGGTGGAGGGGGGACAAAGGGGAGTTTTCCCTGAGCTTGGAGCTTCGGGTGGTAGTTAGGTAACGCGAGCATGGAAGGAATGGAATTTCGTCACGGACCGGATACGAGAGGACGCGGATGGAGCGAAGCTCGGGGAATAGTACAAGACCAAGGCGGATCCCAGGGATACTCGACGTCGACATAACTCCCGGGTTTAACAGCTTCTCGGTTTTTATCATGCTTCTTGCTTCATTCGGGGATTTCTTAATTAAAAAAATTTGTTAATGCGACCATTTTTTATTTAATTAACGTGGAAAAACTTGGGGAACACTGTTAACAAATTAATTGTGGCATTTCGAGACAAAATGCCTTACAAGTTTTCACGCTGTTTACGGGACGTGAATAAATCTTATTTCGTTAAACAATTCAAGTGGAAAAGACTTTTATATTTACGCGAAAAAATCTGGAGTAACACACGGTCAATTTTCCCGTAATTCCGTAAAGTTAACAATATCACAAGTTCTATCATGATCACTAAGTGAAAATTACCATGAGATAATTGCCCAAAAATTTCACACTTTAATGGCAAAAAAAAATAGTAGAAGTGGCTCATTTTGATTTAATTCTTCAGTAACAATTATCTGCATTAAAAAGAAAACTCACATTTGCAAAAAAAAATCTTAGATAAAATCCAGCGCTCACGAAATTTATATTCAATTATTTCACGTGTAAACTGAATTTTCTCTTGTACATTCCGTAAACTTAACAATATTACAGGCTTTATCGTGATCACTAGGTGAAAATTGTTGGCAACAAACTTTAAAAATCAGTGTATTAACCGCAGAGTTTAATAAAAGAGTAAAAAAAGAATAATGCCTGGAGTGGAGGGGCTGAGGAAGGAGGAAAAAAAACAAATAAGGGGAAAAAGTGAAACTTTTCCCCTACACACGGCCGATTACCGCGATACAGAGGGCAACTAAACCGCGGTCTGTGCTTAATGCTCATGCATATACCCAACATTGTAGATATATAATGGGTAAAGTTGTAGGTGGATTTATGCAGGCGATTCGATCGTTCTCCTGTGTGCATACAGTCGCACACACGCTTACCCTGCAACTCCAACTATTTATCCAACGAGTGCTCCAGTGCATCGGCGAATTATTTATAGGCCACGGATATTTCCAACTACGAGTTATTAATCCACTGTAAATGCTTCCCATCGAATTATGTATTGAACGTGTGAAAGTTTCATTCAAATTAGGTAACGCCATGTGAACATTGGGATCTGGGGAATTTTAAAGGAGACATTCCATAATGCAGACCTTCATGCTCCAGTCACATCAATAGTATTGTTTATGTGACATGTGTCAATAAAGCAGGCAATTTAAACGCTTGCAATTAAAATAGAGTCACACCTCAATCGTTGCGTCATTCAGTGATTTTTTTTGTGAAGGAATTCTATTGATCTCCAATGAATTTTTTGTACCGGTTTGTAAGTAGAAAATGTTTAATGAGAGATTGAACGATTTTAAACTCTTTTTTTCTAATTTATTAAATAAATGAAAATTTTTTCTCATTTGCCAAATAAATCGAAATTTTTTTAGTTGATCGATTAAATAAAAAAATGAAAAAAATAATCACTGAATAATTGAATTGCAATGTCTCGATAAAATTCCACTGAAACGAAAAAAAAATTCATCTGAAACTTCTCAGTGACATACAAATTATTATCAGTGAACATAAACTGAACTTGCTCCACACACTCATTCTCCCTCCGAAAATCGTCGGTCGATAAATTTTTTTACAGCCCCACAACAAATGTAGCACAAGGTGTTTATCGTTACTAAAACAAAGATCGAATAGTTGAAGGTAGGGGATCACGGGTAATCCCGCAGATCGCGTGAGTCATAAAATCCCAGCGCCCGTGATCCACGGCTGCCCGACGGCTGGAAGTTATTCGAAATTCACCTGAGAATCAAGTTCATCCTGGGTTCAAATCGGAGTAGGCTTAGCCGGTCATAAAACAGCATCAAACCGAAATGAAATTTCCCCATCGCTCCATAACGAAACGTTTTTACATCTCCATAATTCTCGCAATTGCCCCCCCACCCCCGAGCTTAATTAAAACCGACGAGTGAATATTCAAAAGTTATAGTGGTGGGCGAGGAGCAAACGGAGCCGAGGGTAGGGAGAAAAAAAAAATCGCCAAAGCGTGAAATCGATATGGGCCGCGGCACGAAGAAATACAAATTTCCAATGAAGAAGTCTAAACTGCCTCTAACAATACTTCGCGAAGAAACTTCCGGCAAACTCGGAATTTAAGAGCGTGCGAAACTTATTGAAAAAGGGCAACACTCATGTGTACCAAACATATGATGTGATTATTGTATTATAGAAAAAAAGAAAAAGTAAGGGTGGGGGGAAAAAAAAGATAAGAAGGGAATAACGAAAACTGAAAAGCTGAACTTTTCAAAGAGGATAAAAACTTTTTATCCGACGAGTTTTCAAACTGATTTCATTTATCTTCGGCGTGTCTGTTCGTCGTTTGTAAGAACCAGCCGATAACTATTCGATGTCATTCCTTGGGCCAACGGAATATCCGCAGCCGTGAATCTACCGTCGCAAGTAATTTACGATAAAGCCTGTGTATAGAAAAGACACGGATTCACGGTTATATATCGCTCATAACGACAGTCTGGGGTGCACGTAATAATCCCGTCATTAAACTCGTTGGAATAAAACTACCGTCGGGGGGACGGGAGAGTGGAAGTTACGAGTGGGGAGGACTGAAGGCCGTGAAATTAGTCCATTTTGCACACCGAACGCTTGTTTTTTTCTTTTTTTTTTGTGAAACACGAGTGCAGTAGTCGTTGCATCGAACTCTCGCGAATATTTTGTACATGGGATTTTTAACCACTCGGAGGCCGCCGGGCGCGTGCAAAAACTCATGATGGAGCCCAGTTTTTTTTTCTTGTTGGGTTTTATTAGCTCAAATTGCTCCCGTAATCGGGGACATTACATTACGGGATTTCTGGGATAATTTTGGTTATTGGATTTTTTTTTTTGGGGTTGAGGGGGCGCTGGACGAAAATTAGGAATTTATAAGCAATTTAGTCATTCGTAAATTTTAAGAATAGGAGTTAAATTTCGGCTACTATCGGCTAATTATTTTTGGGAAATTAGTAATTACACGATTGCAGAGAATTTTCAATCAATTTAATCAGTCACAACAATTCTCATTGTTTCTTCAGCTATTTTTATCTGAATATGTATAATATCTCCCTCTTCAGGCCATTGAACGGTTTCCAGCAAATAAAAAAGAAAAAAATAAATAAATAAAATGAATGCAAGTAAGTTGGCAAAATAAATTTTGTTTTAAATTAATCTTTGGAGTTAATTAAATTTCCGTTAAATTTGGTTAAATTGGAAACCGTAGAATGGCCTGGAGCGGGGGATATTATACATGTTAGAAAAGAAATTAAATTTCCGGGACAATAGGTTAATTATTTTTAGGAGAAAAAAGACTGTAGTTTAGAGGAATTTATTAATCAGCGGATTTCACAGACTGTTCAATCAATTAATAATTCTAAACCATTAAATTTGAATTCTATTTTCCTCTGATATTACAAATGTTTTCTTCATTTTAGATTGATAAAAATTTAAACAATAAATTTATCAACAATTCATTGTAGCCCTTAATTGTCTACGAAATTCTGAGTTCTCAATGCGAAAATGCATTTCAAATTCGATGACATTAAATGAATAAAAGTTATAAAAATTCGCAAATAAAACGGCCGCAATTGCAGCCGAAAAATCTCCAGTTTAAACAATAAATTGTCTTAAATATTTTATAATTATTGATTATATTCAAGTAAAATGGATGTTCCCGCAAAAACACTGCATCAAATGTTTACAAAAAAAAAAATAATGACAGTCACAGTAGAAAGAAAAAAAAATTAAATCACGGTATAAATATATAATAAATGTTTCTGTTTGCAGGAAATATTAAAACAAAAGCTGTTCTGGACGTCGAATCGAAAAATGGATATTGGCTGACTGTTTACGCTCAGGATCACGGCGTCGTACCACTCAGCTCGCAACTTCAGGTTGGTTATTAAAATTATAACGAAATAAATGAGTTTTCTCCAATTGAAATTGGTTCATTTGAAATGGAATAATAACCAAGTGCGATGGGTTTTCCATTCGTTGAAATGAAATAAATGAAACAGTGCTCTCCGAGTGTTACGTTATTTGAACTGAGTAATTGTTTTATACGGCTCTAGTGAGGTCTCATTTAATTGGAAAATCTTTTTCCCCCCCTCAATGTTACAGGTTTATGTGGAGGTACTCGATGAGAATGATAACACACCCCTCACCGAGTACCCGGTTTACTATCCATCTGTACCGGAAAATTCACCCGCTGGTGTCAGTGTACTTCACATAAAGGCCTTCGATCGCGATGTCTCACCCCAAGAATTCTCATTCTCCATCACCAGCGGCAATCCCGAGGGCTACTTCCTCATCAACTCGACAACTGGTAAGTCTCTCAATCTCTTAACCTCATTTTCCAGGCTTGGAATATTGCTTTTTCACTCGAGGGCGATGAAATATTTGAGCCTCCGGCTTTCAATGCCCCGGGAATTCAACGGGCCCCCAAATCGTCTCTTTAAAAATACTCGAGTACATTTGGAAATCATCACTTTCGACTCTATTCAGTGATTGAACATTAATGAATAATTATTCTTTAATGTATTCAATTTTTCCGCGAATTGTTGAAACAAGGAACAAACTTTTTCGAAATTCTAATTTTCAGAAAAAATATTGTTCACGTAATTTTCAAAACAAAAACTATTTTGAGTCGGATAAATTTTTTTGAAAGCTCGAATTGGGCTTTCCCTCTCTGAGGTGCATTAATTGCACGAAAAATACAATTTTTTTGAAATTATTACGTCGATTTTTACTTCACAAACTTTCCATTTTGTGTCAGCGAAAAAAATCATTTTAATTGTTTTCGAAAAAAAAAATTTGGCTTCAAATATGACATCTCCAAAATCTGTAATCCACTGCTCCCAGTGTATCCCCCGACGAATGCCTCTCCAACCCTCGCTAAAATTTAATTAAATGAAAATGATTTTTTCTGACACCGTAAGATGATTTTACAAATGAGAAGTGTGGAAAGTACGCGATTATCCTTGAACTCGTTCGAATAATAATAATGCCCAGAGAAATCATGTCCTCATGAATGGAAATTGATGGGGCGAGTTAATCGGCGCTTTCGCAAATGATTCCATTATTTTTAGACTGGTGTCAGGGTGTGTGGAGGTATTTTTGCTATGGGGATGGGCAATCGAGCGCGAATTTCATCTTTCATGTCCGATGACCTTTTAACGATGGGCCGAGGGGTGCACGAGTTTACTGGCGTGCTGCACGCCATCCTCTCGACTCGAATGAAGTACATTGCGTATGCAGGAATACATTTACCGATTGGAAAATTTTACAGTTTATTGTGCTGCCCTATCTCATTACTTTTATCATTATTTACATTTATGGGAGATTCCGAGAAACTGGGAGGGATTAGTTTCTGTAATTTGATGGGATATTATTTGTTATTCATTCACGTTAAGGAGAGGCATCTAACGTGAGAAATGGCCTTCTTGGAATTGAACAGACGTCATTTTCAATCCTGAGAAATCATTATTTCCGCTATTAAAATGAAGACATTGCATTTTAATTAATAGCCAGTCATCAATTACTTTAATTTCATTACACATTAATAATGAACGGAAGGAATATTAAACTCGTTTTATGGAAAATGCTCTATTTTTTTTATCCCAACAAATTATTTGAACATTTAACTGTCAGAATTTGCATGAATTTATAATTAAAAAAGCTAAAAAATTCACTGAAGGGTGCTACAGACCATTTAAATTTTTTTATTCAGGGGAAAGTTTAATTATATTTCCACAAATTGTTATAAATATTGTAGACACGTTTTTACAAGAAAATAATAATAATTCGTGACGGAATATCGTAAGAGAATTTTAGTATGATCAGGTGTCACTTTACAGGAATTTAGTAATATTGGCCAGAAACTATAGAGTGACTTGAATTACTATTATTTCCGTATGAAAATGTTTTTCTAATATTGTTAAAAATAATTTTTTTTATTATCGATTCGTACTCATTGGGTCAGTTATCGCAATTAAATATTGCAATAAAAAATGTTCAGATAATTTCATCGGGAAATAATAAAGTGGATCCGCTAACATTCCAAAAGTTAATCGTTTCGGGCCTCAATTAAAAATTCTTCAAAATCCTGAAGTGCCAATTAGAGAGTAAAAATTCTGCGTTTATTTTTCAAAAATTCAATTAAATTAATCAATTGCTGGTTTGTCTCAGTTGTTTTCAATAAATAAATAGACAAAATTTCGACGAAAAATTTGGGTCTCGATTGAAATTGAAATTCAATTAAACCAGACCCAGTATTTTAGATGAAATTTTCTTCTGATAATTAACCGAAGGATAACATTGGCTCAGCGAAAATACTCAACACATTGCACGAATGGTTCCGAGTTGAGTCTCACTCGACATTGATCAGAGAAGAGCCGGATACTCACTGAGAGGGGGGTTATTACACTTCGATCCGCGAATGCCTGTCTATCCAGGGCATCATGCACGCCCGGAAACCCCTGAAAAGAGATTCCAACCCGACTCTCACCAGCCACCCACAACACCACCATCCAAGAGTCTCAAACTGCGAATTATTTCACCAGTCGTGTTTCCACACTGTCTCATCCGAAAATTCCTCGTGGATGGAAAAAAAAAATATTAATCAACGGATTGCCGAGGAAAACCGATCCGCTCTCATTATTATTATATTCGAAGAATGGATGGGGAAAAAATCCGATGCGAGAGAGAATATTGCATGAGAATGTGGGACACTGTACATAGGAATCTTCGGAAATGTGAATACGAGGACGCAAAATGGAGAATAGTTTTCTTTGAGTATTTTACGAGATACCGGGAGCACACGATTTCGAGTTCATTCTTATGAATTTTTATGCACTGGAGAGGAAATTTGGGAGATAATTTGGCAATTTTTTTGGGTTCGGGAACACTTCAAGGAATTTAAAAAAATAACTATTAATTAATTTTACTTATTCTTTGATTTTATTATTCATTTATTTTATTTATATTTTTTTCATTTTATATTTTTCAATATTTTGTGATTTTAAGCATGGGTTTCCTTGACTTTATAGAATTTTCTGAAAATACGACCGGGAGTGATATTTAAATCTGGCAATTACTTTGAAACTTATATCCTTTCTCTAAATTTCAACGATAACCTGATATAAAAAATTACATCAAACAAATATTGTACCTCAAAACGACATAAAAACCTCAACTAAAAATTCCATTTCATTTTTGATATTGCAAGGGAACCGATTGCCTCCCGTTTTTTCCCCAAAATAAAAACTCCAAAAAAGACCATCGGTCCCCAAAATTTCCCTATTTCTCTAGGAGTGTCCGAAATTCGTCTCCTCCAACTCCCAACGTAAAAAAATTCCTGGATTTACTCCGCACTTATATTTTTTACCTCACGGTTCTCTAACACACACACACATACCCACAGACAGATCCAACTGCAAAAGAGCCTCCCAAGAGCATTCCGCCACGCCCTATTTTCTCTCTGCATATTTTATTCCGCAACCCATTTGCCCCCCAGTCCCGTTGTTTTCAATCACAAGCGTACAAAGCAGATGCGTCGTTTGAGATGGGTATTTGGCCGATATGGTTTTCGCCGTTCGTGTGTCATGAGCGCAGCAAGAGTGAAAGAGAGAGAGAGTGGGGTAGTGCGGCCGGTGGCCAGCCGTAGTGAGTGCGACAGAGACTGCGACACATCCGAGAAAAGGTGGAAGAGAGGATTTCGACATCTGGCTATGGGAAACAACCTGAAATCGACGAGAAAATCCGATTTTAGTGACGATAAAACGAAATCTCGTTATTACGACCAAACGCGAACAAATCCGTATGACCCTCGCCCCCCTCACCCCCCCCCCTCACTCCTCTCCACGCCACTCGCTCTTCTTTCATAGTTCGGATAGTGTATGCGGAGTTCGCGCACGCCCGCACATCGCCAACCCTTTGCCCTATATGAAATCGACGTTGGAAACCTGGTACTATACATTTTTACCGTAAAACGATCCAGCTACGAACGAGAAAAAAACCGCTGACGCGACTATTCCAGACGCCAATCGGGGAAAACACGACTTCGTCCTTTGGGGCATGATGGAGTGCCCATGACGCCCTCACAACGTCGTTTTGAGCGGTTTTATCCATCAATGTTTTATTAGAAAATGCATTTGGCTGGGGGATGAAATGCATTTATGGAAATTTGCTATTGGGGGTTATTTGCCCGGTTTATTTTATGAAGGATCGTTCCTTTCGCGATTTTTTTTTGAAGATTATTGCAGGTTTGGGGGAGGTGGAGGAGGGCGGGATTTGAGGATCTGATTGGAAATTGAATTTTAATTAATGACATTAGAATTTGAAGTGAAATTTTTTTTCCGGAGTTTGTTTAATTTTTCCGGAAATTAGAGGAAGTCATGGGAGCTGAGGATTTGTATCTCCATTAAATCTCAATTAACCACATCAATAATTCTATTAAACAATTAAAAAATTTCCTGAATTTTCTGGTAAACGTCTCGAAAATTTGACCGCATTTTTTCCCCTGGAATTTCATGGCTTACAAAAATCAATGAGAACTGAAAATTCAGTCGATGGAATTCTTGAATTTTCAGGGCAATGACACTAAATTAATTTCAGGGAAGAAAATTCATGAAAATCCGGATTCTACTGAATATTCAGTGTAGTCGCTACTGAAAATATTCATACTCCTTCAGCAATTTAAGTAGATCGAGGAATTTTTGTTTTTAAACTCCTCAAAATTCTGTAATTTTCCTGAACTTTTCGTGTAACTTGAAATTTCATTTTTTCTAACCGTGAATTTATCGCTTAATTTTGAATAAATTCCGCGGAATATCGAGGCACTCAGTTGCCCTTAAAAAATCGCACGTTCCCCTCGTTTCTCCAGATCCACCAGCAGAATCCGTTTCTCATTTATGAATAAATTCCCCTAGTGTATCTTACTTCAACCCGGCGCGTCTCTTTGACCAAGTAGACATGGCAATCGAGAGTTGCATTCCCTCGCAATTTCGCCGTTCTTTTATAAATTATCCTAAGGTAAACGTCCGCGTTGTGTACCGCATCTGTAGGTACAGATGTTGAAATGTTATTGCGTGCGGCATCCGGCAATGATACAGAACGACTTCCCGTCTCCCTTTTTCCCATGGAAACTCCCGCAACTTTTCGATATCGCGTTATTACACTGAGAGAGCATTTTTTTCTAAAAGAATGTCTGTAATTTTGTGAGTAAACTCGAGGCTTGAAAATTTTCGCGAACAAAATATCCTACGTCGAGAGAAAAAATTGCTTTTCACTGGAGATCGTCTAATCTGCTGATAAATAATGTCATTGTAAAAAAAAATAGTTTAACAGAATGAGATTTTCGGGTGTCCAGAGAATTTTTAACCTTTTTCAAGACTAGACTTCAATTTCCTAATTATTCTACAGATGAAACCGAAAATAACTTGTCAATGAGTGAAATAAGTCTAATTTCGATTAATCTCTAATTAAAAAAAAAATGATTTCAGAGTGTAAATCATGTATTGAAGAAATTTTATGGGGAAATTGTCAAACTAAATATTTTCTTCTGCTAACAATTTTTTTTTTATCAAATGTATTTTTTCTCTCTCAATGTAAAAGCATAATTACCTGAAAACATTGTTTTCGTTGGTGCAGTCTATCCAGTTTGAGTAACCGATGTCTGGGGTATTGACACCGTCGCACGATCGGTCAGAGAAACTTTGCCAATTGCCATGAGGTAAACACGACGTCTCCGTTATTCCCGGAGAAGTGCAATAATATTTGCGCGAGTTTGGGGCAAATCGCGTGCTACTCACACACACACACACACACATGTACTGACATGAGGGCTCGGTTAATCCCGGAGTCAGTTGAATTCCCAATCTCGTCAGGGGCTCCTCTCCCTCCCAAACTAGTCTCAAAGTTCGTTTATTAATTTGAATGGTTGCTAATGGTCACGTCATGGTTTCAGGTCTGATCACAACCAGCGGAAGAAAGCTCGATCGTGAGAATCAGGCGGAGCACGTGCTGGAGGTATGTAACTGATAAAATGAATAATAATTACTGGGCTTTCAGAGTTGATGCGAATTTATTGCGCGAGAACAATCGTTTGGTTTGAGAAATTGAGCTGTTGCATGAAAATTTATCTCGAGTAATAAAATGCGGTTATTGGGTAAGCAGTGTTCACTTCTTTCATTTTGTTTTTTATTGAGTTGGGGTCATTTTCGGGCGTTAAAAATTCCGTAGTGGGAACATTCTAGCTCGTGAATTATTCGTTATGCACCGGAGAGAAAAATTCCTTCATAATGTCTATACTTTAAATTAATATTTTTTTGTGCTCGTTCACTGAGTAATTAGAAATTCGCGCACGGAGGGAAAAATTCTATAGTACTTGAAATACATTTTCTTAGCAGAAGTTGATTCGTTAATTCATATATCATGAATATACTATTTATCGGAAGATTGAGACGACTTAATAAATAGCGTAAAAACAATAAATGTTCAGAGATTGAAAATTTGACCCAGATTTTTTCAATCAATGAAATAAAAATAAATTAATTTTATTAAGGTCCCGGTGTACTTCCAGCCCAATGTTATCTACATTGTTTTGGTTTTGATTTTTTTAATCTACAAAGGCGTCTATTTCGAATCTCAATTTTTGTCGTAAATAGATCCCTAATCCAAAGAAAATTGGGAGAGCACTTACGAGAAATATTGAGAAATAAGTGAGCAGAGGATAAAATGAAAAATGGGTAATTACCATGGCCAGTGGCGTCCTACCGACGTCAACACGGGAGAGGGAAGGCTGAAATGCAAAATCTCCCAATCCTCCGCGCAGAGGGCATTAATTTAAAAAGGGCTCATTGAAAAAAAAATTTTAAAAATTTCTGCATTTCTTAGGCTTTCTTTTTTGCCGGAATAACGAGCACTCGCGACGAAAAAGTTGATGAAAAAGTGCGATACTAATACCGTATTCTCAATAGTTCCTCGCATTTATTTAACATTTTTTATTTAACTCTCGACTCACTCATTTCTCAACACTTCTCAAAAACGCTCTTGAAGGTATTCCTAATTTCCCTATTTTTTCAAAACATATATTTATAATTTGTAGGGATCTATCACCAAAAATGATCTACATAGCGTTCGGCTGAGGGTACCCGCGGTCCTTAGTACTAGGAAAATACGATTGAAAAAAATTAATGAACCCCCAGTAAAATTGTTTAATCTCCTCCCGGCGCAGTCCTTGACTTATCAAGCCCAGTTCGTCCCAATTTTTCGCCGCCCTTTAATTTTATTCGATTTAACAGGGAAGCCTCTCTATGGTTTCACCATAGAACTGGCACAGAATACTCGATATTTCGTAAAGTCATTAACAAGTCAGTCACCTATTTGATAATTGAGGTTTAAAGTCACCGGGGGAATTGAGGTGAACTAAAAGGCATATATGCGAAGCCATGTGAATATAATACGGCCATTGACGTCGAGGATATAGTTGTAGGCATGAACGCCGGGAGTGGGGCGTCAGCTCGCGCCGGAAGTACTATCCCCACGTTGTGACGACGGGGGGGCTTTCGTTGATACAATTACCAACGGCGGGAGGGGGTGTCCTCTACTATCCTCACCCTCTCACACGTGCGGGCGCCTGTGTATCTTAAACCTGAGGAAATTTCCTCCCTCTTTCCGTGACTTCCGCATTAACTTGGAAGGGGAGAAGTATCAGTGGAGCACTCGCTTAACGTGCCACTTGGTACACGGTGAGTTGCACCTTTATACGATGCGACATGCATTATGCCATACGCCACCTGCTAAAGTGCTAACTACAGACGACTAGGCGCTTAATACGTAGGCCCGGGAATCATTAGTTTCATTCAGTCAAATGTCGTAATGTTTTACGGACATTTTTCATTGCACTTGCTTGAGGGCTTTTCACTCATATTAACAAGGGGAAAATTACTCCTGTCGTCGTTCACTGGAGTTAGTTTTAGTAATGGGATGGGGATATGTACACAGCGTTAAAGAAAAAAGAAAGGAAAAATCTCAACTCAAATCGGGGAAATATGCTTTTTTCGTTCAAAATTGCATGAAAATCAATTCCAAAACATAAAATAAAATAATAAGCTGAGGAGGTCGCAGTTTTGGCGGGAACAAAAATTCATGAAACGTTTTAATCTCGACAATTTTTGCCGAACGAACAACTTTTGTCTCTCTCTTTGTTTTCAGATGAAATAACTCCGCCTTCTGAAAAATATAAAAATGTTTATTACGAGTTCTCTCATCCGTGAAAATACCACTCAAACTATTTAACGACTAATAAATACCCTGGAAACATCACAAACGATGATATTAGAATTCACGACATTTTTACTAACTCAGAACGACAAGATAATTGAATACACCACTTTCAGCTACTAAATTCCACGTTAACTAACCCAAAGCGACACCGAGGCAGTTATAAATAATTACTGAGTTTAAAGATGAGGATGAGAATTTACATGGAATTAAAGTTATCTCGGGATTGCCCCCCTCCGGCATATTTAGCCGCGGTTAAATCAACGACAAATTGAATTTGTCGGTGGCTCGTTGATAACCGTGTACTTAATAAGCTGAGATATTTTCATCAGTCCCTAAATTTCATTAAAATATTACTTACAAAGGATTTTTTTCACGTAACAATATTTTTTCTACCTCAACAGGCGAAATCCGAGTCTCATTTACGCGTGAGTAGGGATTAATTTTGTTGTACGTTAATCCCAAATTAACCATTTCTGAAGACATAAAAAATTGCATTATAAAAAATGTTGCAGGGAAAAAAAAATTATTTATTCAAAATTTAAAAACGAGTGGTCGTTGGTTGAAATGAATTTCTCTGGTTAGAACTAATTTTTTCCGGTAGTGCAGAGTTGAAGAAAATGGAAGAGAAATGGCGTCGCTACTGGCACATACGGTAGAGAGATTGAAAAGTAAAATGTCGGATGAGGTGGGCGAGGGGGAGGGAGGGGGGAGTTGAATGGGAGGATAGAAGAGTTGAGGTTCCTCTTCTTTTCGTCACAGTGACGGAAGTGGATGAGATCAGTCCCCGGAGCGGTGGCCGGGTGGGAAGGGGAGGGGGAGTGTCTCAAGATGGTTATACAGGGATTTTCAAGGGAATACGTAGATTCAGACTTTGAAAGTGCCACCGCTGACAGAGATGAGATACTTTTACCCCAACTTACTTTAAATATTGAAAGTCATAAAGCAAAGAAGTAGAGAGAATGACACATTTTTTGAGGAGGAAAATTGAAATTTTTTTTTTCTCTCTCCTCTTGTACGTTCAGTGAGAAATAAATGAAAAGAATGTGAACGGGTTTAAATAATAAAACGCGAAGCTGATAATACAATTATTTAATGTGAAAAGATTTACTTCCAATAACATTTAACTAATATTTTACAATACACGTGTGTTTTAAATTTTCGTCTATTAATAATGATTTGTTCCAAATCATTTCTTACGTTTTCATTAATTGAAAATACTTGATATTTTGTAAAATTGTAAAATACATTGATTTTTTTTTTTAATGAAAAATTAAACTCTCAACACTTTTTTTGCGGGGGCAATTCAGTTAATTCTAATTTATTAACCCAATTGAACTCGGAAAATTAAGTAACAAAAAAATACAAACCTAATGTCGAATGGGGGGAAAAATTACGACTTTGAAGAATAATTCACCGTCTGCAAAATACTAATTATCAATTATTTATTCTATAAATAAAAATAAAAACAGGGAATTCCAGACATTATTTTCATCTGAATAAAAACGCTCTCGACATTTTTTTCCTCTCACAATTTACTTAGAGTTTTAATTTATTAATCCGATTAAGCTCGGGAAATAAAATAACAAGACACTTCTTCTCAACGTAGATTAATATATGCGTATCACGGAATATGGTTAAAAGTGTATAAAAGTTCTGGAGTAAAATGGCCGGGGACGGGGGTTGGAGGATGAGAGTTGAGTCTTAATCGAGAAGACTTGCTATCCAACTTACCCCATACATAAGTTGTACCTCTCAACGCCCTCAACCGGGTGGCAGCGAATACCAGTTGATCAGAAAAGTTTTCCCGCGGTGAAAACGATTCCCCCAGCGTTGCGACAGAATCTCTGATACTCGATACAAGGTACGCCTGAATTTTCCACTCGGCAATTCTTATTTCTCATTTTTTCCCCCTCCTTTTTTTCGTTCAATCAACATGGGAGAGGGAGGAAAAAGATCGCAAGCATAAATAGGAGAACGTGGGTCTGCAGTGGAGGATCATTTCGAGAGGTAAAGCCCTCAGGCCCGCTCTCCGTCCCTACTCAACTGTATATACTCTCCTGAGTATACGCTCATGGAAATTGGATTGCAGAAATGGCTTCTACGTAACGTTACACAGTGCGCTTGACCCTAGCGAGGTGAGAAGTATATTATCGGAGATAATGGTAATGATACGATGTAAAATAGTCTCCGGTGGGGGCAATTGTTGCGAATTCTCCGAGTTATGTCTATGGGGGGGGGGGGGGGGGAGGAAATTTCGGGGATCTATTCACTTTGAATTTCAAATTTCGGGTCTAAATCCAACCATTTTCTCCTCTCGTCCACGGAAATGAGAAAATTTTAGGATTTCATAATTCTTAGAAAATCACTTGGGCTTGGAAAAATAGGCTAATGAGGAGAGTAATATTTTTTTTTTGATATTTGTGTGCAGTTATTGCAATTGCCAATTCAAAGAGCGTAAGACAGAAAATAACGATTTTCTAATAATTTCAATACTTCGATTATAAAGTAACAATATTTTTTATATCATTCGATGAATCGACTTGACCGTTTTCATCCATAAAAAAAATTTGCTAATTGAAATTGAATTTTTCCATTGCCGCAATCATAGATCATTGACGCGGGATGAAAATCCTGTGGAATTCCCAACGACCGCCTACAAAAATGCGACAAAAAAAATCGAGTACTCCCGCCCCCGCTGCAATCCCCCTCGTAATCAAATACCTTCAATTCTGCCTAATGACGAGTGCCCTGAAATACAACCCTAATTACCCATAAAAGCAAATAAATACCGCGGCATCAGAGGATACCCATTACCCTCATATTTATACATCCAACGCTCATTTTCATAACACGCATATCACAGAGGGTAACGAGCACTAAATTCCCGGCATCCGCCGTATGTGTTAAGTTTAAAGAGAAGAAAGGGTGACTGAGGTGTACCGAGAGGCATTCAGAGAGAGAGAGAGAAAGACAGGGTGAGAGAAGCTTAAATACACAGAGGAGGGGTAAAGTGGAAAAGCCAACAGGAGAAGTACCGCGGATGTGCCCGTAATCCTTCGTAGGAACGAAGCGTGACGCAGGTTCACTACTCAACCCCTGCCTCCCCCCCACCTCCTCCACCCGCCCGAGCGCTGTATACACTGGGACTCAACCCAACTCTGTACAACTAGTGGCCGGGTGAGCAGCTCGAGAAATATAGGTGCAACTTTATGCGCCACTAGCTAACCACCGGGCCCTTTTACCCGCAGTCTTATTAATCGGCCGCTATTTTTCAAACATTCTTCCGGGATACCGACGTGCATATTTCAGAGACGCCACCGGGCGTTTCCAACTCCATTCGTGAATATTAATGCCGGGGTCTCACTTGGTTATACTTCATGAAACCTTTAAAATCCTCAGTTTTCTCCATTTTAGTCGAACGGATTTTTTCTCTATTCCACCGCTTGCAATTCTGAATAGTTGAGAGTCAATGATCCATTCGAAATATCGCAAAAAAAATCGGCGGAATTTATCGACTGGAATTTCCGGGAAATTTTTACTACACCCAAGTTGAGCGGGAATTTTAAGAAATCTCGGCATTGGGAAGTGACAATTATGACGAGAAAAATAATGGAAATTCGCGTTTTCTTACAATAAAAAAAATCGGTTGCAGTTTTAACGATTTAACTCTAGCTCTGTGGAACAATCCGATATTTATGGAAACCTCCCGCCACCGAGCATTTGCATGAGGAATTTTTTTTCCCCTCTCCCGGTGACGAGTGCTCACCCCCCGGGATATTTCCATTTGCCCTTAAAATTTCAAATATGCCTCGGCTGTGTTAGCCTCCCAAACGCATCCTATATCAAAAAAACATCGCGTGCCCAGGGTTATATGCATCCACTTGCGTGAAGGAAAAATGCAAACCGAGAGAAGCTACTACTACCGTAGTCGCAATCGCGATCACGTTACGCCTTTAATTTACAACGATTTTTCTTGCCAACTTCTACGTGTATAATTTTTCCTTGTTCACGTTTTTCTCCCCCCCCCCCCCCCCCCCCCCCCCCCCCCCCCCCCCCCCC
>JAPYZM010000429.1:0-32266 GCA_030522845.1 Psyttalia concolor | reverse complement strand
CCCCTCCCTCCCTCCCTCTCTCCTTTTTTTTTAATAGAACCTCGCAAAAAGTCCTCTTATGTATGTATCTCGATGGCAATCGTGGAACGACGGGAGTACAAGACTTAGAGGCTATTCGCCTTGTGCCCGGGTCTCTCGTTCGTGCGGGGATAACGTTTATCTATAACCGCTTCAAATGGCATGCTTAGTCGACGGTAAGCGTTTTCCGATTCCTCCCGGTGAGCAGGACCAGCCTTTGCTGGTGGAGGGGGGGCGCAAAATTTTTTACGTGCCTTTTGCACCCGATGGTCTCCTTGAAAAACCATAAGGTCCTCACTTAAGATCGCCTTTTTTTTAAAAATCATCCGGTGACTCTTTTTTTTTTGCGCAGAAGTGGAACGGCTGCCGCCAAGTTTGACAATTCCTGAAAAAGGATTTTTTTAGCGAAGAAAAAATGGATTTTTTTTATTTGCGAAGAATTGAAGGAGATAAAAAATTATTTTGCATAAGTGCCGTCTCGATCCGGCGATGAGAGGGTAAACAGTTTTTTTGTGCTTTTTCGGAGCGCTGGTGTACTTGATAACCATCCGGTCCTTCCATTTCGACCTTCCTCACTTAATATCGATTTTTTTTTTGGAAGAAAGCTTTTTTGAATTTGTTTTTTTGGGCTTGCGATGGAGGTGGTGATTAAAATTTTTATCGGTCGATTACAAGCCACGAGGACGCTCCTGGGCTCCGATAATGGGGTGGATTGAGGACCATGGGCTTCCTTCCGCTCAATAATTGAATGAGGAATGAGAGCAATGGACAAATACCGTGGGAAATGAGTTTCATCGGCTCTTGCTAGAGTCAGCTTTTTTCCCATTTCTTCTCTGCCCTTCAGAAATTCGGTTTTTCATTTCCTGGGGACGGCAATGAAACAAAGGGGCTGACGGGCATTGTAATGCCGAGGGAATTAATTTTGTAAATTGCGAATATTGTTCTGCGTCCGTTAGAAATTCCTAGAAAGGGCAAGGAAGACCGAATGATTGAGAATTGCGACTGGAGTTATCCTCATAAATTTTAAGAAGACATTTTACACCATGTGATTAATGGAGCGATCAAATCGTGTTTTTTATTCCAAATTCATTTATAAAATCTTGATCGAATAAATTGAAATTGTATTTGCCTAAAAAAAAAAATAAAAATAAACAATTCTCGTCCACTTGACCTATTTCCATTTCTCTTAATTTTCGAGTGATATAATTTTCCTTTCGAAATTATCAATTTCTCGCTATTGAAATAAGGATCCCGGGGGGCGGGGGGGACTGTACAATGATCGCGCGGGGAATTTGAATACTTACTGAAGCACTCCAATTAATCGGAATGCCCTCATTAAAGTTAATTTTAAGATTATGGTATGTAATACATTAAACCACTGCCATCAGTTGGTGGGAGCGTATTCGCCGGTTAAATTCTGCCGTTGTCGTTAATGATGTGATCAAGTCGGCCAAAACGGTTTAATCTACCGCGTCACTTCTCAAATGCTCCCGGGAGATTTTGGGAGATGTTGAGAATGACATTGGGTAAAAGTTTAAGCCCGAGCCAGCTCAAGCCCCCCGTATCGGTTCAACTTTCCACTTGTCGTTTATAACGAAGACTAATACGCTTTCTGCATGAAGTTTCTGGAGGGGGGGATATCAGCCGCTGTCTTCTTGCCCAATGTACCCATCACGACAAGCCATGCCGCAGAGCCACCCACCGTGGAGGGTAGACACCACGATGGATAAAACCGAGTTTGGTAGCCCTAATTTAGTGCAGGTGTTACACCTCCAAAGTGACGGGCTCTCTACGGTGGAGGACTCCTGGGAGACACTCCTAAATTTACGTCGCGGTCTACAACGAGCTCAGGTTAGACTCTGATTCAAGTGGGAATTGCCGACCCGATGTGTCGAGATATAATTCTTATGTGACAGGCTCGTCTCACGTGAAACTTAGCAGCGAATGGGCTGTTTCAATTGTGAGAAATTTTTCTAGTCAAAATTACCAGTCCCTCTGGTAAACAGCTAGCACTTTTAACTTTAAAAATTACCCAATCGCGTTAGCGAAATTTACTCTCTTTAACGGAAATTGTCCACACGTTGAGAAGTTTTTTAGTGCGAGTTAAATAAATTTTACTGACGTGTTGGATAGTTTTTAATTGTAATTTAATCGTAATCGTAATCGATTTTGTGAGCCAATCTCACGGATGCGGTACGATAATGTTCGCCGGGTGGAGGATTAACTTCGAATGAATTTTTTCCGAAATTTCAATGTTCTCCCGTTGCAATAAATACCCAGGCGGCACACAATAAAAATACAACGTCAAAAAATCGGATTGATACCCCAATAACCAATTGTCCAATTCCAGGTGACTGTTAGAGATGATGGACTGCCCCCGCTCTCCTCGACAACTCGTGTGGTCGTTCAAGTGGAAGATATCAACGACCACGGCCCCGAATTCGAGCAGAAGTTTTACACCGTTCGTATACCAGCCACGTCCGACATCGATAAGCCACTCTTCCAGGTACAAATTTTCATTTGTTCCCACCGCTATCACTACAACTTGTGGTTTTCTCCGCCCGTAGTTATCAGTTTTGGGATTTTGGATTTATTGATTTTCTTGTACTCGACCCGACCTCCCTCACACGTCGAGAAATGTTCAGTAAACCAGAGATGAGTCCAGCAGAGAAAAAAAAAATTAAGAAAATCATTTTTCGATTACAGATAAAAATTAAGAGATTGACGTTTCTTTATTTTTATTGAATATTTCTCGCCGTTCAGACATTGAATTAACCACCGAGTGATCCTCATGCATTACATGGCAATGTTGGGACAAAAACGCCTCCCCCCCCCCCCCCCCTTCATTTTTCCGTGAGCCTTGATGGTGTGATTATCCCCTCATAGAACGTTAACGAACATTGATGTGGAATTGAAACGGTAGCTTTTGCTTCCCCGCTCCCCCTCCGACCACTCAAAACAAAAAACATGTACAATAAAAGTGAATCCATGAATACACTCCGCCCGAGCATTTCCTGTGTACAATATTACCCCAGAAACATTAATTAATCGTGTACAAATGGAAGTCCCCATAAATGCACAATTTAATATGCACATTAAAACACGCTAGTTTTATGTTCACGGTAATACCACGTTATCACGTTAAAATCAATGACAGTTAGTATTTTATTAGAGTCCATTAATCCGGCGTATCCATCAGAATGAAAAATTCCATAAAAATTAATGAATTGTACAGGAAAATAAAATACTCAACAATCCAAAAGCAAACAATGTAGATTTTATTACGATCATTGTCATCATCTCGTGAATTATCGTCAATTTTTAACGCCACTCGACTTGAATTTTCATTTACGATTAATTTAATATCTTGACATGATTTTTAGTGTCTTAAATATGACGTAGCAATGTCATTTTTGTTAAACAAGTTAGGGGAAGAAAATCCTGGGAAGTTAATTAATTTCAGGCGGAATGGTCTCTAGATTGTTTTTGTATTTCATTTTTTTATCTACAAAAAAGATAGGGATAATTAGAAACGTTTACAACGAGTGTTTTTGGAAAAATATTGAGAAATAATTGGGTAGAGGGTAAAATAAAAAAATGTTCAATAACTGGGAAGACGCCATTTTCCATGATAAATACACATTTTTTATTTTACCCTCTACTCAATTGTCTCTCAATATTCCTGAAAAACGCTCTTTGATAATATTCCTAATTTTTTCTATTTATTTTCAAATATATATTCATAATTCTTGGCAATCAACTTATTGCAAAAAATGAGTTCCTGAATAGCCGTCTTTGTAGATAAAAAGTTTAAAACAAAAACTACAAATAAATTACAAATTTGCATAATTTGGTAAATTTTCCCAAAAATAATCTCTCAAACCTTGAGTTAAGGTAATTTTTATAGTATCAAAAACAATTTAAAAATTCTGAAAAATAGCTCAAAAATAATCAATTTAGTTGAACAAAATTGCAGTCGATAATCATTTAAGACAACTTCTAATTATCCTTAATCACTCAATAAATTAATGAATAGACCAACAAAATCAAATATTCAACAGACCAAACAACAAACAAAGTACAGATTTTATGATGAGAAGTGGAAGGTTAAAAAGCCGTAACTCTTGGTTTCTTGACAGAAATCGAAGAACCGCTCGAGGGCATACGACCTATCGAGTGATAGCGATACATTGCTCGAGAATGGAACATGGGAGACGTATAGCCCCGACACCCTATCTGGAGATCGTGTCTTCAGGGTAAGAGAAATGTATAAAGAGACAGAAAAACAAAATGATCGGATAATGCCCGGCACGTCAGACTCAAATCAGTGAAATAATTCGAATAATAATCAGTATAAGGGCAGGTAGAATGAGCTGGCCGGCTGAACGAGGCGCTTAAATTGTTAATTAATAAATTTATTTATTCAATTCTATTGTGGCTCATGATCGTGACTGCTCGAGAGTTATTTAAGCAGAGGAAAATGTTTTAAATTACGACTGATGCATTTATTACGAGACAATTTTCCTCTGCGTAATGATCTCCAGTAATAATCGCCTAAAACTTAATGTGCCCAAAAATTTTCTAATAATCTATCAACCTTCTGGTATACAAAATAAATACTCTCCCGACAATTTTCTCCTCACAAAAGTATAATAAATATTTTTCCCACTCGTTCCCTTCCAATTCGGCATTCACTCTCCTTTTACCTTAACGTATTAATTTATTTGTTTAATTAATAACTTGATATCCAGTAGATTCTGACATGTTTGTAAATTAATTTAATAATCAATTACCACCAAACGGAGTCAATTCTGAATATTTTATGAGAAAATGTTGAGATAACGCAAAATTTTTCATTGGCGTTCCATTTGGCAATTGTATTACTTTTTCAAAATTCGAGAGAAATTACCCAACCGTATATTAAAATTGCCAATGTTTCCCAAAAATTATACACACGTCTAGACAATTTTTATTGACGGATGAACAAATTTTACTGACAAGTTGGGGAATTTTTATCGCATTTTTTACGAGTATACAGTGAAACGCTAATTTCTACCGAATATTTGTCTCTTTTAAAAAAATAATCAAACCCTTTAAACTCCATTGGAGTGCCAAACAACTCCTGTTGCATCTCACCCCCAGAAGGTTGATATAAAAATGCATAGAGCCATCTACATATATGTCGCACGTAATTGAATGTTGAATTTGTTGCCGTATGATTGGCATTAAATCATTGCCAGCCATCTCTCCTTGCACACAATCTTATCTCATACAAATCGAAATAATTCAGTTGACACAAACTCAGCCCCAGCTATCCCCGGCATCCGTTGACGGTGAATTTTCATGTTCGTATGTGTACATGTAAGTCTTTATACGCCTGCTGGTTATAACAGTACCCAAGAAACCCGGTCGTTGTTCAGTGTCAAAATGATAAGATCAAATGTCGCATGGCAAGCACACATTACTTTGATTTTTTACTCTCCTCTCCCTGTCGCTCGCTCACTTTTTACCCCTTCGATTTATCTTTTTTCTTTCATCAATTTTAGCTCGCCTTTGCAGACCACTTTGCCCCCAGTGTCAGTGAGAGACCTCCGGGGCTTTCGATTTATCTTTTAACTCTCGATGAGCATGACGGAATGGGAATGCAATGCTTAATATAATTTTTAATGAATTTATCTGAGCGGTAGAAATTTATTCACCATATGCCGCAAGTTCAGGTGAAGACATAACCGGGGGCTATTAATTAATGATGAATTAACAAATAATATTACAGTGCTAACTCAAACGATGTGAATTTACATTCTGCGATTAGCTGGAGTGATGAGGTAAATGCACTTGATGAGGCATCATTTGCTTGGCGAATACTCGCCTCTGGGGTTCCGAGTCATTTTCTCCCCCCGGCGTATGAAAAAATAACAGACGTCGAGATCCCTGTCCCTCTCTCGCACTTCAGTTAACGACAGAATTTTGTAATGAACTGCTCTCAATATTTTTAGTGACAACAATTTTCCTCTGACAGGTGCTCGCCAATGACAGAGACGTGGGTGACAATGGAAAGATAACATACAGCATCAAGGGGGGCAGGAACAAGGGCAAATTCAGGATTCATCCGACAACGGGAATGGTCTACTCGCAGAAGGGATTCGAAGTTGGACAGGAGTACGAGATGCTGGTAAGCCATAAAAATTGAGCATTTACGAAGAGGAGAGAGAATTATTTTTCGTCTTCTGAAAAAAAAATCTCAAATGGAAGAAATTGAATCGCAAATCTCAAGAGGTCACCGACATTTCTAGCTTGACTAAAAATAAAGAGGGAAAGCGAGGAAATTATTTTCCGTCGAATAAATTGTTTTGCGACAGAGAAAAAAAAATCTACTCCCCAAACAAAAATTGCGTTTCCTTGTGATAAAAGAATCCGTAATGTCCTCTCTTACCTCCAACAACGCCTGAATGTTTAAGATCCGAGCGGCTGACAACGGCGAGCCCCAGAGAAGTCATCAGACCCGGGTCTCAGTGCAGGTTGTCGAGGCGCCAAAAGACTCTGAGTATGCCCCAGTCTTCAAGACAAACAATCAAACGGCAGCGGTGACAGAGAGCGATGAAGTAGGTTTCCTGGTAGCTCTGGTACAAGCAATCGACAAAGACGGCGATACACTTTGGTACGACATCGTTGACGGCGACAAGAGAGATGAATTTTTCATCGGTCGTGACAATGGTAACGTACTATTAGCGCGAAAGCTCGACTGGGAGACGCAGAATTACTACAACCTGACAATATCGGTAACGGACGGTATATTCACAACAAAAACCCAGTTATTAGTAACAGTGATTGACATAAATGATCATCGTCCGGAGTTCACCGAGAGTACCTACAGAGTCGAGATATCGGAGAATGTTGAGAGGGGTGAGAGAGTATTGCAGTTGCATGCAACTGACAGAGACGAGGACAAGAAGGTATTTTACAGTCTCCATGCGGCCCAGAATCAGCAATCACTGGAGATATTTCATGTCGACTCAATAACCGGCACAATTACCCTCAACGACTATTTGGATCGCGAGACAATTGAGGAGCACATACTCACCGTAATGGTAAGAGATCAGGGTACACCAGCAAAGAGAAATTACGCCCGCGTTATTGTAACAGTTCACGATCACAATGATCATGTACCTGAATTTATAAACGAAATAATTCAGGGCAAAGTTTACGAGACATCGCCGATTGGCACAGCCGTTGTACAAATCTGCGCCATCGATCGTGACAGAGGTGACAATGCCAGAATCACGTATTCCATTACATCCGGTAATGTTGGCAATGTTTTCACGATTGATCCTGATTTGGGTACAGTGAGGGTGGCACGTGAACTGGATCTCAGTGTCACAGCTGAGTATATTTTACTTGTTAAAGCAACGGATCACGGCTCACCACCGCTCACCAATACAGTGCCAGTTGATGTTGTTGTGACGATGGCTGACAATGCGCCGCCGAGGTTCTTGCAGCGAGAGCTTGCTGCTGAAATTTATGAGAACCAGCAGACCGGGACTTACGTTAAACATGTAGAAGCCAGAAGTACATCGTCATTACAATTTGAGATAACTAATGGCAACAAGGACGACATGTTCTTCGTGAATCCAAGTACTGGGGTTATAACTACCAAGAATCGATTGGATTACGAGAGAATCAAATTCTACAATCTCACTATTTCGGCAACCAACATGGCAGGTGTGGCAGCTATGTGCAGCGTTATTGTTCACGTCTTGGATAGAAATGATAATCCACCCAAGTTCCTTCAGGCACTATACAATGGTGAGATCAGCGAGGCCGCCAGTATTGGCTCACTCGTACTGACGAATTCCAGTTCGCCACTGGTTATTAAAGCTGAAGACGCGGACTCTGAGTTGAATGCTCTGCTCAGTTACGATATCGTCGAGGACCTGCCGAGGAAGTACTTTCACATTGACTCGAGTACTGGTGCCATCAGGACGATAATGGTGCTAGATCACGAGACCATTTCCAATTTTCAGTTTCACGTCAAGGTCTCGGACCTGGGCAAGCCCAAGCTGTCCTCGGAGACGACAGCCCGAGTCATAATTGCTGTCAATGATGTCAACGACTGTCCGCCCAAATTTTCCCAAACCAATTACAGTGCGACTGTTCTTCTACCGACTTACAGAAATGTCAAGGTTCTTCAGGTTACCGCCATCGATCCTGACAGCACTAAGGAGCCCCTCAGATACGACATTATCGACGGCAACAAGAATCATACCTTTGATATTGACTCCCAGACTGGCGTTATCACTGTCAATGAGCCTGATCGAATGAAGAAGTTCTATCTTCTTCATGTGCGTGTTTCTGATGATAAGTACTCGGGTGTTGCTCAGGTCGCTGTTAAAGTGGAGCAATCGGAAAATTCAGGACTTGTGTTTCAACGGAATATATACGAGGGCGCTATTGATGAGAATTCAACGAAAATAATGACTGTCGCTGTTGTTAATGTACTTGGCTCGGCTTTGAACGAACATATTATCTTCAGTATTCTCAATCCAACTGATATGTTTGAAATTGGACGTACCTCGGGGGCCATCAGGACAACTGGTAAACGATTTGACAGAGAAATTACTGATCATTCTGAGCTTATTGTTGAGGCCAAGAGTCATGCTGTGGAACGGGAAAAACCTAGGGTTGCACATGTTATTGTCAATGTTACCATTCTCGACATTAACGACAATTGCCCCATGTTCGTGAATCTACCGTATTATGCAGTGGTTTCGGTCAATGCGCAGAAAGGCAGTGTTATCACGAAGGTAAGACGGCTTAGTTTGCATCGAAATAGAATATTTATTCAATTTTTTCTTTAAGTGGAAAAATTGGGTTTATTAATTTCACTGAGATAAAGATTTAATTTTGCCAATTAATTTAACTGAAAATAACTAATCCATTCGCTGAGTTACAATTCAAGAGAATGTCGTGACATTCTTCAATTTGATAATTTAAAATCGCTTTCGAACCCAAAAATCGAGGAAACTTAGATACTAATGGTAAAATCCTTGTCCAGTTATCTCCCCTCGATCTGTCGATCCACT
Organism: Psyttalia concolor; assembly: GCA_030522845.1. Lineage (NCBI taxonomy): Eukaryota > Metazoa > Arthropoda > Insecta > Hymenoptera > Braconidae > Psyttalia > Psyttalia concolor. The sequence continues at coordinate 23,168 of JAPYZM010000429.1, read as the reverse complement.
TTCTGGATATTTATTCACGCAGTGACGTTATGAAACCCTCCGAGCCCATTCCTCCAGTCGAAACTTTACTAATAAAACTTGGGGTTGAGCCTAGGTCCATGCAATCGATATGGATAGCGGTGACAATGGCGAAGTGAGATACGAGCTCAAGAAGGGTCACGGTGAACTCTTCAAAGTATCCCGGAAAACTGGCGAAATATCCCTGAAGCAGAATCTCGAGGGCCACAACAGGGAGTATCAATTGACAATAGCTGCGTACGATGGTGGTAAGTGTACGATAATTTTTCACACTTTTATCCGTCGTTTGTATCTCTTCACCATCACTTGACACATTTCTCTTTCATTCAAAGGGCTCACACCCTGCTCCATCGAGGTGCCAGTCAATGTTAAAGTGATTGATCGATCAATGCCAACATTCGACAAACAATTCTACACGGACGATGTGTTTGAGAATATCGAGATTGACACACCACTCGCACTGTCAATTCAAGCAAAGTCTGATCTCGATCGCAAACTTATCTACAGTATCACGAAGGGCAACGACTTCGAGGAGTTCGCCCTCAACTTTAATACCGGTGAGTCGGAATATTCATGTTGAGATATTATTCGATGATTAAGGCCCGGGTGTATCCCCAGCTGAACGTTATCTAGATTGTTCGTGTATTGATTTTTTTATCTACACAGGCGTCTATTTGGAAAATCATTTGTTGTGCTAAGTAGATGTCCAAGAATTTGAAAAATATGTTTAAAACCAAACTAGAAAAAATTGGGAACATTTTTAAAGAACGTTTTCGAGACGTACTGAGAAATAAATGAGTAGAGGGTCAAATAAAAAATAGGTAATTACCATTGCAAATGGCGTTCAACCGACGTCCACAAGGGGGAGGGAGGCTCGAATGCGAAATTTTTCAATCCTCCGCGCATAGGGCATTTATTTAAAAAAGGCCCTTTGAAATTTTTTTACAAAATTTCCTGCATTTCTTGAGCTTCCTCTTATGCCGGAATAAAGAGCCTCCGCGACAAAAAACTTGATAAAAAATTGGGGCGCAAATCGTATGTTACTTTACGTACTTAGTGTTCTCAATTGTTCCTCCTAGTGATTTAACATTTTTTTTATTTTACCCTCTACTCACTTATTTCTCAATATTTCCAAAACCGTTTTTTGCAAATATGTATTTATCATTCTTGGGGATCTATTGAGCACAAAAAAAAACGTTTCCAATTCCCTCCTTTCCTAGATAAAAAATTCAAAACAAAAACAATTTAGATAACATTCGGCTGGGGACCGCTGCGAACACCCGCGCCTCGAGAAAGTATTTGCCCTTCAGTCCTTGAATTCTTATCCACCCCAGGCCCACCCCCCCAACCCACACAAAATAAATGCTTTATTGAGAAGTTTCGAAATTAAAGTATTGTTGTATCTACCTGTTTCGCAGCCCCCGACAATAACAATGGTCCCTGTGAGTATAAAAAAATACAACAGACTCGTTAAATCAGCCTGCTATGTGTTGCTGTAAATTTTTTTAGCTGACGCCATTATGCACATTATTATTATTGTGATTTTTATTATTCATCAAATCGAGGAGTTTTTTTTTCGTTCACGTTTTTTTTAGCCGGCACGCTATGTTATTTTATTTTTATACTTTTGATATAACAGTCCTCATTAACTACCATCAGCAATACTAATATTCGTCCATTAAGTGGAGAGAATTGAATTGGGGAATTATTACATTAAAATCGGCTTATAGAGATTTTTTTCGAAGCCTCAAAAAATTGTGGGCATTTCTATTACTTGAGGTTCTTCACGCCAAATGAATCAGTAATTGAGTGCGCCGAATTCCCGAGCTCTCAAATTGAAAAGGGGAAAAATTGGAATGACATAACATTGTGGAAAAACAATTTTGAGAGATTGTTATTGAATATTCCCCCAATCGTCGGCAAAAAAAATCCACCACTTGATTCATTTGATGTGGTTTACTTCATTTAATTCTCTCCATGCCTGCATGCAACCAAATTTCACGTTAAAATGCATAAACAAATATTCGAAATTCCAACTTTTCAATGTTTGTTTCTACAAATGAACAGCTCTAGGCGGTTCACGCAGCTTTTGTGGTACAAAATCGTCGCTTTATGTGATCAATGCCTGGAAAATTCATGCAGTTTTATATTTTTCATTCGTCTGTATAAACACGAGATATTTGAGCATCCATGTAAATCCACTCCATTCACCGATCTCTCATTGTTTGTACAAAATACATCGTACATGTATCCACTCTCCTTCTCATCCATATTCCAGAATAAAACAAAATATATATATATATATATATATATTTTCACATTGGCATTCATTAGTGCATAGAAAATGAGCGAGAGAATAAAAAAAATCGTCAATTCAATGGTCATTCACTGCTTACCTTTTTGGGTTTACAATGTGCTTTTTTCCCAATCTACGAAATAGGTACAATCTATGTTGTGGACGAGCTGGATTACGAGCAGAAGAAACAGTACGAGCTAACAGTACGTGCTACAGACAGTGTATCGGGTGTTTACGCCGAAGTACTTGTCAGTATTCTCGTTCGGGATGTCAACGATTGCCCGCCGGAGTTTACTCAGGACTCTTACAACATATCAGTCTCGGAGGCAGCGCCTTTCGGCACTTCCATACTCACTGTCAGCACAAGGGACAACGACACCGGTAAGCTGACAATTTTTTTGTGGAATAGAAGTGCAGTTATAAGCGGTCAATTAGAGGTTTTGATGGATTTTTTTTTATAAAAAAAAATTATAAAGCCCGGTAATCGAATAGAATACATCATATTTTTACACTCTCCGAAGATTTCTGAAGATTGTTATAGTTTTCAGTTCTAATAGTGCATCCAAATCCCTAGAATTCCTCAGTAAACCCCGAATAGTGTCCTCATTCACTCGGTCCCCTCGTCTCCAAGCTCACCTCAGCTCATTTACCCATGAAATTAAATTCCCCTCACTGTCTAATTGCAGGCATCAATCAGGAGGTCGTTTATGCGATACAAAACGACACATTAAACAGCAACGATCTATTCCACATTGATCCAAAGGAGGGTGTTCTCCTACTAAAGAGATCACTCGACCATGAAACTCACGATTCTCATCACTTCACGGTAATTGCAACAGACCGGGGTATTCCACCGCTCTCAAGCACTGCACATGTCTGGATCACTGTCATTGACATGAACGACAATCCCCCGAAATTCGAGCAGCCATCGTACACGTGTTCACTGTCAGAGGACGCCGAACGCGGCCAATTCGTGACGGTAGTGACGGCCAGTGATCCTGATTTTGTCGACGATAAGTTAACGTACACAATTGTCGGTGGCAATGATCAACAGACCTACAGTATAGATCCATCAACGGGCATCATAACCCTGATAAATATGCAGAATTTTGGTGATCAGAAATTGACAATGCTGAATGTATCAGTGACAGACGGAGTGTACACAAGTTTTACTCGCGTTAAAATTGAAATACTCCCAGCCAACAGGCACAATCCCAAGTTCGCCAATCCCCTGATTGAGGTGACAGTCATGGAGAACCAATTGCCCGGGAGATTAGTGGCGACTGTCTTCGCGACAGACGACGATTTCGGTGATTACGGCCACGTAATCTACTCAATTCCCTCAGCCCTCATGCGCGACATATTCGATATCAATCATATAACCGGTGAGATTGTAACGAAGAAGAAACTAGATCGCGAAACAAAGAAATTCTACGAAATTCCGGTGATGGCAACTGACGACGGAGGTAGATCGGGCTTCGTCATTGTCAGAGTTAAGGTTGGAGACGAGAACGACAATCCCCCGATGTTTTTACTGCGCGAGTACAAGACATCTGTGCACAGCAACATAACGAAGAACATTCACTTTGCGAAAGTGAAGGCTTACGATCTGGACGACGAGGAGTCAGCGAAAATCGAGTACTCGCTGTACGAGCCCCAGAATTCCGAGATGAAGAAGCTATTTGGTGTTGAACCAGACACAGGAGGTGTATATCTCCTGAAGAATGGATCACCCCTTGAGAATCAATTATTCGAATTCTTCATTCGAGCTACGGACAACGGCATCAAGCCCCATCACACCGATGTGCCATTCAGTGTCTACGTAATGAGTCCAGCGGATGTGCCGCCTCTGTTCGAATGGAAAGAGGACAAATTCTTCGTATCGGAAGCATCGCCGATAGGCACACCAATAACTCGTCTGAAAACATTGACCAATAACACCGTAAACTACAGAATTCTCTCCGGCGACGATCAGACTCAGCCATTCGCCATAAGCAAACAAGGACAAATAACCCTCGTTCGTAATCTAGACCGTGAGCTCAAGGATAATCACTTGATTGCTGTACTCGCGGAAACTGATTCGAGTCCTCCACTCACGGCACTCGCGGAAATATCTCTCCAAGTGTTGGACGAGAACGATCATGCACCGAAATTCGAGAGCAATCCTTACTCAGTAACACTGGCTGAAAATATCGAGGAGGGCACGTCAATTATCAAAGTAATAGCGCACGACGAGGACTTGGGTAATAATGGTGAAGTTAGATATTCATTTGGCAATGATATCGGCGAATTGGCCAATGTCTTCACTGTTGACGCTTACACCGGTTGGATATCAACACTGGTGCAGCTAGACAAGGAAAAACAACCGGAATTTAAGTTCCAGGTTGTCGCCACGGACAATGGCAATCCGAAACACTTTGCCCGAACATCGGTACATGTTAAGCTGAAGGATTACAATGACAATTCACCGGCATTTGTTAATGATAGGTATGAGGCGACAGTCAAGGAGGATGCCCTACCAGGGACTGTTGTCGTTAAACTAGTGACAGTTGACAAAGATATTGATCTGTCTACGCCCGTTGAGTTTTACATCACTGGAGGGGACACGCGATCCCAATTCCAAGTGAGAGACACTGGCGAGGTTTATGTGGCCAAAGCCCTGGACAGAGAGACCATCGACAGATACGAATTGAATGTCGTTGGTACCGATGGGAAATTTGTCTTTGATACTAAAGTAACAATACAAGTGCTGGATGTCAATGACAATCCCCCATATTGCTTGAGATACAGATACCGCGAGATACTGTCCGAGGGATCACATCCTGGGACTTATGTACTGACTGTACTTGCCACTGATTATGATGACGAGTCGAATGCTAAACTTCGTTTCTACCTGACAGACGACAACAATGGCAATCACAACGATAAATTCTCACTGGACAAGGATACCGGAGTGCTCAAGACCATTGGACAATTGGACAGGGAGAGCCAGTCTAAGTACTCACTCACTGCGCACGTACAGGATCGCGACAAGTCCTACTGGGAGTGTTCGTCCCAGTTAGAGATCATCGTCTCCGATCTCAACGATAATGCACCAAGATTCACCATGTCCTCGTACAGTACAGCCCTACCTGAGGATGTTAAAGTTGGTACACTCGTTACCAAAGTTCATGCCAACGACGACGATATCGGTATCAATCGCAAAGTTAGATATGAATTTGTGGATTCAGCGAATGGACACTTCTTGATAACTTCGGACAGTGGTATTGTTACACTGGCTAAACCACTTGACAGAGAGACCAAAGAGATGTACAATTTGACCGTTAAAGCACTTGATCAGGGAACACCTCAGTTGGTCAGTACAGCGACATTAATCGTCAATGTTCAGGATATCAATGACAATCCACCCGAGTTCGTTACGAAATTGTACTTCGCCAGTGTTCCGGAAATCGATCAAGTTGGCGCTGAAGTGGCGCGAGTTGTTGCTATATCCAAGGACACTGGTGTTAATGCCATAGTTTATTACTCCATAGTAGGCGGCAACGAGCACAAAAAGTTTAACATTGACAATAACACTGGAATAATATCAATTGCCGAGCAGCTGGATTACGAGAGGGCTCGAGATTATTTCCTAACGATTCAAGCGATTGACGGTGGTATACCTCCACTTCGAAACTACGCAACAGTCAATATAACTGTGACTGATTGCAACGACAATGCACCAAATTTCAATCAACTGTCCTATCGTGCTGCGGTTAGAGAAGACGCCAAAGTTGGTGATGAAGTTACTAGAGTGTCTGCCCACGATCTAGACAGCAATGAAAATGGTAATGTATCGTATTCTATTGAGAGGGGTGATCGTTTGAAGCAATTTAAAATTGATAAGCGCACAGGAATTATAACGGTATCAGCTGAATTAGATCGTGAAGCTATGCCAAATTATGATCTTGAGGTGCACGCTAGAGACGGTGGTCAGCCAACGCTGGAGACATCGGTGATTGTTAATATTGAAATAACTGATGCCAATGACAATCCGCCATTATTCAGGGAACAAAATTACACAGCTATTGTGCAGGAGGACAAAAAGCCGGGTCACGTTATTCTAAAATTCCTGGTTACCGATGCTGATATTGCGCCCAATGCCGAGCCATATACATTTGATTTTCGTTCGGGGAATGAGGGGGATGCTTTTAGACTCGAGCAGGATGGAACTTTAAGGACAGCTATGAAGTTTAATAGTCGAGTGAAGGATCGATATTCATTGCACATAAGGGTATTTGATAATGGCAGTCAGCCGTTGTACTCGGATGCATGGGTTTTAGTGAAGATCATTGAAGAGTCCCAATATCCACCGGTAATAACACCTCTCGATGTCATGATAAATTCATACATCGATGAGTATCCAGGCGGTGTTATTGGGCGCGTACATGCCAGTGATCGAGATCAATATGACACACTTCATTATAGTTTAGTTCCATCGGCGAGCAACGCCGATCTCTTTCAGATTGACAGAGACAGTGGAACATTGAGGGCATCACCAAAGCCCGATGTCGGCGAGTACAGGCTCAATGTCACCGTTACCGATGGTAAATATCAGTCGCACGCCATTATCAAAGTTAACGTTGAACTTATATCCCAGGAGATGCTCGACAATTCGGTAATCATCAGATTTCGCGAGGTCAGCCCCGAGGACTTCATCTTCAGTCATCGAAAGGGCTTTCTGAGGACCGTAAGGCATGCCATGAATTGCCGTCTCAAAGACATTGTTATCATTGGTGTGCAAGCATCGACTGACGACAATGTGAACGTGATCAAGTCCCGAATGGTGCGTCAAGCCATTCAGAATGATCTCGACCTACTCTTTGCAGTTCGCAAATCAAATCCACTGCTCGGTGGGCCGGGTTATTACACCTCCGAGAACGTACGCCAAGCGATTCATCAGCATATTGACGAGCTTGAGTCCACAAAACTCGTGCTTGAGGAAATAGTGAGGTTCAAGTGTAATAAAGGGCAGTGTATCTATGGTGAGTGCCACGAGAGAATAATTCTCGATCAGGCGCAGATAACGCCGATTTCCAATGACGTCATGAGCTTTGTATCGCCCAAGCACAGGCACAATATTGAGTGCACATGCAAAGAGGGTTATGCAGGTGATCATTGTCAAATAGTTGTTAATGAGTGCGCTGGGGATCCCTGTCAATCATTCAAAGTCTGCATTCCGGATTCGTCGCCCCAGGGCTACTCGTGCCTATGCCCCGAGGGCTTCGCCGGGCCAACTTGCGACATCGACATGTCCAAGTGTCACGACGAGTCCTGCTATGTACCAAGAAATCCGATATCCTTCGGTGGCAAGAGCTATGCAAGATACAAGATTGATAAAGCCCAGATTAAGCAGACGATTGAGGACCGTTTGAGCCTGTCGCTGAGGGTCAGAACGGTCCAGCCGACTGGCAACTTGATGTATGCCTCCGGCAAGATTGATTACAATATCTTGGAGATCGTGAATGGTGCGGCTCAGTATAAATTCGATTTGGGTAGTGGCGAGGGCCTCGTCAGGGTCAGCAGTGTCTTCATCAGTGATGGACAGTGGCACGAGATACAGCTCGAGCGTGAAAATAATTCGGCAAGGCTGACTGTTGATGGGAGACATGTGGCGCATGGCTCGGCGCCTGGTATCAATGATATTCTCAATTTACAGTCTGACGATTTGTATCTGGGGGCTGAGGTTCGAAAGCATCCCTCGATTCTAGGATTTGAGGACGTACAGAGGGGCTTTGTTGGCTGCATGGACGATGTTAAGATAGCAAAAATTCCGGTGCCCATGCATATGAGTGGGGCCAGCAGTGTTGCTGTGCTGAAACGCTTTGCCAATGTTGAATTTAGCTGTGATACGGCAACGATACTCATTCCACCTGGTGTTTGTGGCTCCCAGCCATGTCAGAATGGGGGAACTTGCCGTGAGACGGATGGAGATATGTATGAATGCCAGTGTCACGGCAGATTCACGGGCTTGACGTGTGAAATCGATACTGATCCCTGCGCATCATCGCCTTGTCTCTATGGTGGACGATGTAAGCCACTGCCGGAAGGTGGTGATTACTCGTGCGACTGTGTTGGACCCAGTTTGTCCGGTAAACGATGTGAATTTGGCAGATACTGCAGTCCAAATCCATGTATTCATGGGGGTATATGCGAGGAGGGTAACAGCGGGCCTATTTGCAAGTGTCATGCGTTCACCGGTGAAAGATGTGAGAGCGATATCGACGAGTGCGAGAACAATCCCTGCAACAATGGTGGCACTTGTGTCAATGAGATTGGCAGTTACAGATGTATATGTCCACCGAATATGACGGGAAACAATTGTCTCAGTCCCGTTTTCTCAACGTCAAGTATTTACGAGCATTTTAATATCACTGGAAAACAGCTGATGTGGATTGGAATTGCTATTGCTGCCAATATATTTCTCATCATCGTCTTCATTACGTACAGGAGGATAAGGAATAAGAGGAGTAGGGCGAGGGCTAATAACATCAATAATGAAACGAGAAAGCAGATTGTCTTGAACTCAGCGAGAACTAACGATCACGAGTTCAAGCGGAGCTCCAAATTGAGCAATTTGGAAGTTATACAGGTGATTATTTGATTTTTTTCTTTCTTTTAATAGACATTGCGTGTTTAGAGTTGGATCGAGCATGAGAATCATTGAGAAACATTGTCGCAGGATTGCAGTTCGAATCATTTTATTTGCAGTATTTATTTGCCTATTTTCAGTTTTGTTACTTTGTCACTGATATTTTTTCGTTCTTCATTTCCTCATTTTTTGGTTTTTCTTTTTATTATGTGATTATGGAGTTTGTGTGATTTGGGGTTTTGTTTTGAATATTTTTGCAGAGAGAACCTCCCCAATGCCCTCCCAGACCCGCATCCTATACCCCAAGCTCCAACAACGAGCCAACGGCATACAGCAATTCAGCAGCAGTCGCTCTCAATAATCTCGATACACTGCGTAGTTATGGGAGCGCTGGGGATGAGTTAGAAAATTTTCCCCCCGATTATTTGAGAAATCTCAATCGAAGTACCCCAGTGCCCAATCCAACCCTTACACTAGCTAATCCAGTGGGTGGAAATGCAACGGGAAGTGATACGGATAGCCTCCACAAGCCATCTTGGCAGGAGCAGATGCAGCTTGCCTCGTTTATCACCGATACAGCTAAAATTAAAAATGGTAAGTAGAGTGAAGAGAACAATGTGGAGAAATGAAAAGAATAATATGAGAGAAATATGACATAAATACTAATCAATATTCTGGATTAATTTTTCACGAATACGCGGCTTCTTATTATACTTTGTAATTTTGCTTGCGGCATGCATCGGTCGTAGCTTCTCATTTCACTTTCATTTCATTCTGAAGAAATGTCATTCGTTCACCTCGCAGTATTTCTCAAGTCCGATTTAAAGTAATTCTTTTTTTTTATTATTATCTTGGAGATTATTTATTAAGTCTGTGCCTGGCTGGGGCAACAAGTACATTATTAACAATTAGGTGTGTCGTGTGTGTACTAACAGACCTGAAACGAGCGAGCCCAGTGGTACCAGAGCTGACCACTGGAGGACTTCTACTAAATTCAGGACGGAGGATACCTCATGGGGGTGGCACCTCCGTTACATCACTATCGTCAGTTGAGGATGATCCTCGTATTGTCGGTGGTAAGTGGATCCTAGCAGAATGACAATCCTGGGAAATATACGAACATGGGGAGATGTATAGAATGGCTTCTGTAATTTTGCGAACTCCGGTGGCTTTGCCTGACGTAATGCAAAGATTCTGTGATTTTTTTTTCTGTCACTTTACTCAACTGCTCGGCAATCTCTCTACCTCGCGCGCGCTCTCTCTCTCTCTCTCTCTCTCTTTCTCTGACTTTCTATCTTTTTGTTGTCCTGAATTTTTGGTGATGGTCTACAGCTTGTTTGTTATATTCTAGGGTATCACTGGGACTGCTCAGACTGGGTCAGGCCGAGTCAGAACCCTCTTCCTAATATCACAGAGGTACCTGGTAGCGAAGTTCCAGACTCGTCGAGCTTCCACAGCAATGAGAGTAACGAGTCCAATACTCATCAGTTACCGTCGAGTGAGTGGGATTCTTTAATTGAGTTTTTTTTTTGGGGGGCCAGAGTGTCAGCTGTTTGTGAAGGATTTATCACAAACATTTTTAACATGGCCGGAAAAAATTGTCACGGAAATTACTATATTTATGAGGGTTTTTTCCGGAAGGAGTAGCCATCCAAAATTTACCATCTTCCTGTCAGCAAAAAATATTAATGACATCCCGAAATTTTATGGTTTTCTATCGAGATCTTGTTTTCCATTTTGATCTATCATTTATTAGTCGATGGGATTAACCGAGAATTCCTTAGCTCATCAAATTATTTTTGATCAGGTCGTCCATCCACTGCAGGTCCTTCTGAACATGAGTGACATTAACAAGTTTATTTTATGGGACCTTTATAAATTGTTGTTACCTCTCCTAGATTAAAAACTATTCACTTAAAAAATATCATCAAGCCGACATCACTAAAAGAGTGAGCCAATCACTTCTCGATTTATAGATTCGAATTAATCGGACATAGCAAAATTTGTGGAGCTCTTTTTTCGGAGTCAACATTTTTGTACATAAACTTTAACAAATTCTTTCCATACTAATATTAAAAAATGTAATGTCACATTCGCTGATCCAGTGAGATTATTCAGAAATATGTTTCTCCTAGTGAACAATTTTTTTCCCAGTTTAAACTCAAGTATAAATCTGCAAATAATTTCATGTGTCGCATGTGAACGTTGTAAATTCACTTTTCATACATTTCTGGAAGTCTCGACTCTACAATTCCCAATTCAATGAGATTATCCAACAATTCTCCTCCCATCAATTTTTTCATTCCCTCCACGGGTGGGAATCGTAAGCGCCGTGAGCTCGACAAAAGAACTTCGCCCGTCAGAAGTATATGTTTCACTCGAGTCTCCCGATTTCCAAGTAAAATGAAATCCTCAACTAAATCACATCTTTCTCTCTCATCCAGTGCATGGTCCAGTAGATCCAACCCGAGACATTTCAACTCTCAACGAAGATCAGGAGTCGGAGTACATCGGCGATTCAGAATGCGGCACGGAATTTTCCGAGCACTATCACTGCCCCGAAACGCAACGATTAAATCCACTGGACAGCGGTGGTGAGGGTGAATACAAATACAAGGACACAGAGAGCTACCTCAGGCATCCAAACTCGTATCTACCGCATTATAATATACACACGGACACGGAGAACGAGATTAATCCGCTCAATGGCCGCCTTAGTACACTGGAATCTGACGAGGAAGAAGATGACGTAGTGCCTTACGGTTTTCCAAGCATAAGACGTAATAGATGCAAAGGCGATGAGACAGATGAGATGGGCTCAGTAATAACAACACTCGAGGAGAGAAATTCACTGCTTGGTGGTGGCACCAGTAACAGCGATCTCTCCACAAATCTCTGCGAGATTGATGACTCAGAGTACGAGATTAATGAGCAAAAGAGCAATGGACGTATCTGGTTATCAGGTAATGGTGTTACACAAACGTCTGTGTGACAATTGCTAGGGTTTCATAGAATTATTCATGGTAATACAATTGATTACATCGGGAAAAGTGAGAAAAGCAAATTTAATCACATATTGTACTCGTCAATATGGCAATTTTTGTAAATATCAAGGTTGATGATGATTGTAGGATAGAATTATTATTGATGGGCAGCTACTTTGTGAGAGACTGAATTTTATTGAAATGACTCAATTACTGCCGATTGAACTCCAAATTTTTTTTTGTCACCTCTGCTGTGGCTTCACGAGAATTGCGTGAATTATTTTTATGGGTACCGATAAGTACTTAAAATTGTGACAATTTTTTTTTTGTCTATTCGGAAACTGAGGAAAAAATGTCCATAGACCAATGACTATTGTTTAGGGTAACTATTGGTAATTTATTCTACTCTAGTTGTTTTCATTTCTTTCGGTGGGTAAATTTGTTGCGTCAACGGCAATTCCAGATGTAATTTTCAGTGTATTTTTTTTTTACGAACTACTGACTTGACTTTATTTTCAATTGCGTGTAAATGAAATGATGGACTACTTAAACTCTTACCAATAAGAGAGTGAATAATTGGGTTATTTATAGGGTAGTTAGTGCTTATAACTTCGATATATAATGAGAAATAAATACGAGAGAAATGATACAAAACGCACCCGTTCCGTGCGATGAATACGAGTTGATAGTTTGAAAGATATAAATAATGAGAATAAATAAAAATATTTTTACTGTGATGATAATAATGTTTATACGATTATTAAAGAAAAAAACTAAATATAACTTGTATGATAATAGTAATCGTAAAGCGTTAAGGTATTGCAAGGTTTTATATATTATAATAAAAGGGCAAAAATCGAAATATCATGGAGCATCTAATGACTACGCTGACAGAAAAATTTATTTTATCAAGAGAATTTTAGTTCAACTAATTATTCGGTTGATCATTTTTTAATTATGATAATTCTTCGGGGAGTATCAGGAATCACTTGCTGAGATATATTTAATTTTTTTCTTATCATTGCGACCAACCTCAACGAATTTTATTCAATTTACTCCAGTCGAGGGAAATCATTTAATTCACTCAGAAATATAATCACCTTCTGACCGATTTTTTATCAATAGACGAAAGTAGAAAATTTCCTGCCTAAAGACTACATCCGAAAACAAAAAGAAACGGAATTTTCCATTTGGCCCCAGTCAATATATCTCGAAAAAAAAAATTATAATCCCCTTAAGATTTTATTTATTCGCAATTGCCTGCGAAATTGTCTCGATAAAACCAATTTTTCCTCTCACTATATCTGTCAACCTGACAACGACTTCCTTCCAATCTCAATTTTAATAATTAAATATCTCCAGCTGCCAGTGATTGTTCCATTATTGTTCTATCACCCATGTTACTTCGAAAAACCATTGAATAATGTACTCTTTCGATAAGACTGCATTGCAATCATCCCCTCAATTATTCATTAAAAAATAAATCGCATGATCTGATGGATGAGAGAACAAACGTCTACACTGAACTGCCAATTTTTTGAATGCCATAAATAATGAGTTATCCCCCGATTCCCTAGACTACAATTTTTTTAATGCCCTTTTTTTATTGAAATATTCATTTGCGTAAGCGAGTAGAGGTAATTCTTTTCTATAGCGGCAGCTTTAATTTCCTTTTCTTGAAGCGAGAGAGTGAGTGAGTGAGAGAGTTCCACATATTTTTATTAATCCTATTTTACGTTTCCATTCGGTGGAATAATCAGATGAGTCGAGTGAGTGTACTGGGGTGTTGCATAATTGCGAAAAAGCGCATTAACATTAATCATAAATACGAGCAGGGTGAATTTTTACGTTGACCAATGTAGAGATGAGATGAAATATCGTGTAGAGGTGTTAATAGGGGGGCGGTAAATGAGTGAAGTGCATGATCGTGCCTCTCCAACTGATTTTGCAGAGTGCCACAGCAATTGTTAATGCAATTGAAGCTCTAGATAATTTATTCTATATTAGAATATGGTGAGGTGCACGAGAGAGAGCAAAAAAAATAGAGAGAAAGTTGTATAGTTTTTATTTAATTGAGGATCATTGTATCGACGAGTCTGTCTAACTTTTGGAAAAGAAAAAAACAAAAATGAAAAATGCCCAGTTGCAGTGTCTGAACGAAAATTATATAAATTATTATCTAAGAATGTATTTAATGCTAACAAGTTTTGAGTGAGCTTTTTATAACGAAATATGAAAAGAGGAAAAAGTCTTCAAAATCATCTCACTTCCGGGGCATAAGTTAATGTGCCTCATATTCATGAAGAGGGTCGACTAATGTTTATTCTCATAATTTTCACTGTTGCGACAAATTGTTATTCAAGTTTCATCAATTGTGAATTTTTTTTCACCCCTCCTTTCGCATGGACTTTACCTGTCATCTCATGAATTGTATTTATCATAAAGTCATTAGATTACGGAAATGAATGGCAACAAAAATGGGTACAACTAATGAATACTCCTATTAATCATTCCGAGCTAGACCTGAACATAGGATACATATCGAATTATGAGAAGAATAATGGGAATTGAGGGCGAGTGGAGATGGGAAGTGGCCGTGAACTTTCATTGTTTATTAAGGCTCTAAATTAATTTGTACAATATCAGTCTATTGTAATAAACAAAGTGAATCTTGCCTATGATACGTGTTTTACTATTAAATTGAAAGTAGAAGACCCTTGGGAGAGACCAGAATATTTTTTTTTCCAGTAGGCAAATTTTTTCCGTCCCCTTCAATTCAGCCAATTGTGAATTTATTAGGAAGAATAATTAGATTTATTCACACAAGTCATTATTTCGATGGCCACCTTACCGACCGATGGTATTGAAGTGACCTACATTATCACGAAATGCAACTGTTGTATTGGCAAAATATACTATTTTCCCACCTTCTCCATAAGGATACTTTGTAATAAACAAAAAATTAAGAACAAAATAAATACAAAACAAAATAAAAAGGCGCATAAACGTCTTTATCGTAAGAACAATCGAGTTAAACAATTCAATTGATTCCAACCCATCAACAATTTCCCCCTCGTATATTCAAAAAATCCTCAGATTCCCGCGCCCCGTCCTCCAATCAGAGCACCCAACCCCATTTCGTGATCGCTCCATGAAAACGCGTTCGCCAACTCGCCGAATAACGCCCGCAATAAAATCTTGCGTGAAACTGTTATTATTACGTAATCCCCCAAAAAAACAATACAGAGCCCTTGCAAAGAAATCACAATCGAGCTCCTTATCACCCCCAACAGCCTCAATAACCGAATAACAAAGATAACCTAATCATTCCCCCCCAGAAATAAAAATCGCCGGGATTGTCCTGGCAGGTTATGCCGAAGTAGAGAGAATACCGTAAAAGTCCACGTCAATTGCCCTCCCCTATCTTGAAAAAAGGACGCCATGTGAAGCCCTCCCGATGCCCCTCCCCCAATCAATGAAGACTCCGGTGTACCCGAGGAGAAATGCCAAAAAAATAATAACAATACCGAGTTAATAATCGAGAGAATAACCTCGCCCCGCGGCTGTCCCGAAAATTCAATCAAACATTTTGCCGGGCAACAGTGCAGCCCCCCCGCCCCGCTGCCCCCCTCCGCGACTTCCGGCGGAACATAACCAACTCAAAAACACCTATTCATAATTTGTCAGTGTGTGGTAGTCGCAAATGATCACGTGATCGAAGTGATCGACTTCATCGCGTTCAGTGGCCACGAGGTTTTCTGGGTTGAGATATTTGTTAAAAAAAAAAATAATAATCAAGTGCTCCTGCAGTGATTTAATAGTCGTGGGTGTTTCAACTGACCAGTGTATACCCTCAATCATTGAATTATTGTACATTTAGTGTGAAAAATGCCATCGAGCAATCCATTGCCACCAAAAGAGAATGCATTGTTTAAGCGAATTTTGGTGAGTAACCAAGCCAATGAAAATACATGTTTTTACACATTGCTCCCACCCTCTCCAACATCATCACGAAATCCCCGGTGTTCAGGGATCATACGTGAAGGTCTAATGATGAGGCATTTATCGAAGTACAGATGAATAATACAATAGCCAATGATTATTCACTTTTTTTGGGAATGATTTCCGAAAAGTGTGAGGGGGAGTTTTCAGACTCTTAACCTAAATAATTCCTTGCTCAGGATTTTTATCCCTCGACTGGAGCATCAGGTTCCACTCCATCCTCGGGTTTAGAATGTTTTTACATGTTTAATTATTTTATTTGGCATGAAGTAGGGGTGATTTTGGGGGACAGAGGGAAGTTGGAGGTGAAAATTTGCTCCAAATTTTGTAGGAATTATTGTCGCCCTATAACCTAGCTTCAACATCTCCAAGTCTTCCCTTTACATTTTCCTCTTCTTGACTGATCACTCATTCCAAATTCTGGAATGAAATGTTTGATAAAGTGGGAGTGGGCTCTTTGTTGGAGTAATTGAGGAAAAATCCATGGTTTTGATGTATTTTTTTCAACTCTGGTGAATACTTTCCGTTCCTAACCTATCAATGGCCCTCAGTCCCCCAGGAAATTTGATGATTAATCTTGGGATTTTATTGCAGAAATGCTACGAGCACAAACAGTACAAAAATGGGTTGAAATTTGCGAAGCAGATTCTGTCGAATCCGAAATTCGCCGAGCATGGGGAGACCCTGGCGATGAAGGGGCTCACCCTCAATTGTCTAGGTAGAAAAGAGGAGGCTTACGATCACGTACGCAGAGGCTTGAGGAATGATCTCCAGTCACACGTTTGTTGGCATGTCTATGGATTGCTGCAGAGATCGGATAAAAAGTATGACGAGGCCATCAAGTGCTATCGTAATGCACTCAAGTGGGATAAGGATAATTTACAGATCCTCAGGGATCTGTCGTTGCTTCAAATACAAATGAGAGACCTCGATGGTTACAGGGTAATTAGACGTCTATAAACTTCACTTTTCATTGCATATCAACAGCCAAAATTATTTTACATATGAAAAAGAGGGTGACAAGAAACGAGTACCCATCAATTGCAAAATCAGTGGTCCCATAATTTATTCAATTAATCCCTTCATGAGATTATTTAAAACAAGAACATCAGAATTATTTAATGAGCTGTCTTTAGCAAATTCTCTCATCTAAAAATTTTCATTCATTCATCTTCAATTATTGCTTACATTGCAATAAATTTAACGAATGATTTTTTAATAAAAACGTTTTATCATCACCAAAATTCACATTAAGAGAAGACATTTGATTCCTTCTAAAATAATTAATAAAATATTCACCCAAACCTTAAACTTCCATCACATTTTTTTCAAATTATCTTAACAAATTTACCCAATTTTGACATTACAAAAGCCCGTAGCAACAATCTCAACAATCCCGTCCGAAAATGTGACAAATATCTGTTTCCAGGACACAAGATACCAATTATTCATGCTCAGACCAACCCAGAGAGCCTCGTGGATTGGTTTCGCAATATCATATCACCTCCTGAAGGACTACGAGACAGCCCTGAAGATCCTGGACACGTTCCGCGACTCACCAATGATCTGCTACGATTACGAGCACAGTGAGCTCCTGCTGTACCAAAACCTGGTAATCCAAGAGTCCGGTGACAGTGAGGCAGCGCTGAGGCACTTGGACAAGTACAGCAATCAGATATGCGACAAGATAACGGTGAAGGAGACCTACGGTAAACTCCGTCTCGAGTTGTCCCAGTACGCCGAGGCTGTCCAGGTGTACAAGGATCTTCTGACGATAAATCCCGAGAATACGACCTACTACGCGAAACTCGCTGAGGCCGAGCAACACGAGACACCAGACGACACCCTGGAGATGCTCCAAAGATACGAGGAGCTCTTTCCACGTGCACTAGCACCAAGAAGACTCCAATTAAACTACGCAAGTGGTGAACAATTTAAGAAATTAGTCGATCAATATTTACGAAGGGGTTTGCACAAAGGGGTACCACCGCTGTTTGTCAATCTTCGTTCGCTGTACAAGGATCAGCTGAAAGTGGAGACGATACAGTCACTCCTGCACGAGTATAAAGCTGCACTGAAGAAGCATGGCCACTTTAGTGATGCCGAGGAGGACAATCCACGTGAACCAGCATCAGCATTACTATGGACCTACTACTATCTTGCTCAGCATTACGACTATCTTGGTGATCATGAGAAGGCACTCTATGACATTGATGCTGCAATATCACACACACCCACTCTCATTGAACTTTTTGTTACCAAAGGACGCATTTATAAACATGCTGGCAATGTACAGGATGCTTACAACTGGCTTGACGAGGCTCAGGAGCTCGACACTGCCGATCGGTATATCAATTCCAAGTGTGCCAAGTATATGTTGCGTGCTAATTTGATTAAGGAGGCTGAGGAAACTTGTGGCAAATTCACGAGGGAAGGGGTACCACCTATGGAGAATCTCAATGAAATGCAGTGCATGTGGATACAGACTGAGGCTGCCAATGCTTACCAGAGACTTGGGAAGTATGGAGATGCCCTGAAGAAATGTCATGAGGTGGACAGAGTAAGTTCTTTTTCTTTTTCGGCTGTCGAAGAAAATAGAAAAGAAATTTTCATACGGAATATTCGGGACTTGCTTTTTAAGTTGTCAGCGGAAACAGACGACTCGATTTTTTATGAGATTCAAGAAAAATCCGTTGTCCGGAGGTAAATAAATAATTACATGAGTAAGAGTAAATTCTATTTAGACGGGAAAAATCTCTAATAAAAATCGAAATTTTGAAATTAATAAAATTAATTATTCAATTGAATAAATGCATTGCCATTCTTTGTACGTTCTAATGAATATATTATTAAATATAATTCAATTGGACCTATTCAGCTTCAGTAATTTGCATTCAATTAATTGATCGATTATTTCAATTCCTGAATTGAAAAAACAATCGGTTGTCCCGAGGGATGTAAATCATTCCATGAGTGACATTAAATTCATTTGAATAGTAAAAAAAAGTCAAAGAATTTCCGAACAATTGAGATTACCTGACATTTGCACTCAAACATTTCCACTCTAATTGCAGCATTTCTCGGAGATAATCGAGGATCAATTCGACTTCCACACTTACTGCATGAGAAAAATGACTCTTCGTTCGTACGTTGGCCTCCTGAGGTTAGAGGATGTACTCCGCTCCCATCCATTCTACTTCAAAGCAGCTAAATGTGCAATAGAAGTTTACCTCCGACTTCACGACAATCCTCTACCCGACCCCACGCAAATCCAGGAAATCGACACCGGTGAGTCTAATTCAATTATTTTCCCTCAATAGTTTCGAATAATGTGCTCGTTGTCTCCCCATTTTCTCGATTCTCCAATGAAATCGACACTTATTTTCGTGAGAGACTCGAGGTTTCGCGTCTCAAGTTAAAAATAGTGATGGAGACAACGACCAACGGAGCCGAATCCTGTCCAAGATTAACACAGTTTGTCCATGACACAATTCGTTAAAATTTTGGATCAAAGGGACGGGGATTAATTAATTTTCAATCCAGTCGATTATCGAGTAAATACGTGTTTATTTATTCAGGACATCGAGTCTTACATCGATTTAATTCTACTTACGCTCAATTAAGAAGAGACAAAAGACATGATAAATTTAATTAATAATCAAATAACACCGTAGTAGGATATCAATAGTTTAACCCCTACAGTATCGTCACGTGTGTGCCTCGCATTATAAACATTAAATCTAGGGAGGGGGGACATTAATCACAGACGATTCAAACACACAGTAGTCAATGGGTAAACTTTACCGCAAAACATTTTTTTTATTCATTAATAATTAATCAATTGATAAACGATAATTAAATTAGCTCATATTTACACGAATAAATACAGATAAATTGACGAATTATAATCCAGAGCAATTTGCTGATACAGCAGTCGCGTATGACACAGATTAATATAAAATTCGTTGAAAAAAAAACCATAGTATGGCAGACATCCACTGTTGACCGAGTTGTTCTCTCAACTTGACAGTTCAAAAAAAAACACCCAGACCACATTATTTTGCCCTGACAGCTCAGGGTAGAAATGACGAAACGAGAGTTTTTTATTTGAAAAATATAAAAAAAACTAAGAGAGGGATTTTTTTTTTGTAAAGACGCGAGTGAAATTATCCTTAGAAAAATAAACCCGAAGTCAATTTATCTCGTTTCTCCACTTCTCAACTGATGGATTTTCTCAATAAATTTTCATAAGAAAACGGAAAACCTATTCTCAGACATTCCTAGGCAATCTTCTTTGCCGAGCAAATCTAGTTCCCATTGGTCTGGGATAAACAAAAGAATTGTCCTCCTGTCTCTGGGAATTAGCGTGAGGTGTCAGGAAATAAAAATGTCCGCCATCGCCGGGTAATCTGTACTCAAAATAGGAGCTCGGCTTGTCCTGGCTAGACTGGCCAGTATTCACTGGATCAATGTACTCGGCGTCAGGATTAATGGGTGGCCTGGGATTCTGATAATTAACATTAATGTCAGAGATGAGTGATATGGGGCTGCCTGAAAACACTCGCTGTCCCTTCCTGTTGTCCTTGAGAGGAACAAACGCAGTGGGTTCAGTATTCTCTTGAATTTGTGGGCGATAGTCGTTCACTGGTATATATTGGCTGATGGGTTTTGAAGGTCTGTACCTCTCGATCAGCTTTTGCCGCTCGTTTCTCTCTTTGGGATCGTAAGCGGGCAGAAATTCGGCGTCAGGATTGACACTGGGCAGGGGCCTCTGGTAGTTGACTCTCGTGTCTCCCTCCAGATCGAATGGCCTCGAGGTTGGGTCCCCGTAACTGACCTCTACCGCGGGGCTAGTGTAGCTCTTCTGCTTTTCTTCAAATGAATTCGTCGAGAATGAGTCACCAATCACGGAAGTCGATCTCAATCTGTTACTATTAATCCTCCTACCAAAATTATTGAAATACTCCGTGATAACTTTGTCTAGTATCCTGTCGTCCTGTTTAGTGTCTTGAGTGTGCTCTGTATTTGTCATTGGACGAGGATCATTTAGAATGATTTTTGTTCTGGAATAGCCAGGGGAATTTATTTTGTAAACACTTGTCTCTGGCTGTGGCCTCCATACCTGCCCCGGAGCAGGCTCACTCTCGTAATCGCCGTAGTCCTTACCCACGTCTTGTATCTCCTCCTGCCACTCGTTAAACGTAACCTTCTTCTGCGGTTGAACTTGCTGAATGGGTGGGTAGAGCTCCTTCTCTCTGCTCCTTGGGGCGACACCAGTGGCTTCAAAACTGTCCTCATAAATGGTCTTTGATTTCGTTTGGCGAGACTGACTGTATGTCGCTGGAGCTGAAGTTGTGAAGAACGACTCGAGATTCAATTGAGGACGCTCTGTCACGGGTTCGTAGAAGATTGACGACTCTGACAGCACTCGCTGGGATTGGGATCTTGGGGAGGTGGCCAGTATCGGGGGATTTCCATTTAGATATTGAAATCTGTGGCTCGATGGTTTCACCAACTTTGGGATTCCTTTCACATTGTATTGCTCGTGGGTCTGTTGAGGATTTGCCACGTCTGGGTAGTAAGGTCTTTTCGTCTCGACGTTGGTGACCGTGTAATCCTCGATGCTGGAGGTAGTTGTGTCCTCAAAGTACACTGGCGTCGGTGTACTACCAGACACGTCGTCATTAGCCTCCTCGTAGAAGTAATAAGACGCTGATGTTGGGACTGGAGGGAGAATCTTTCGTGGCTTGGTTGTTTTCGACGGAATCTCCACAGCTTCGTCAATTGGCGATGGGGATGATGCGTAGTAGGCGACTATTGGCGACGATGTCAGGGTAGAACCAGTCCAACGAGGCTTCTGGTTCTGGTCGTCTCTGCTGGTGTCAATCACCTGATTCGTTACTATTGGTCTGACTGTGGTGACTTCTGTGATCTCTAATGTACTCATTTCGTCAGGAGGTGATGTTGTCACCTCTACAAATGGCAGAACCTGTTTTGCTGTGTGTGTTGTTTGCATTGAAGAACTTGTGATGTTTTTCTGCTTAAACTTGTTGAGCGGTTTCATCGTAAATGGCCGGGGCTCTTTAGTCGATGATATGATTGAACTTGATGTGAACTTGTGGGGCTTAGGATTTGATTTCCGGTGGATATTGGTCACTGGTTTTACTGTTGTACTCGGACGTTTTGGGTACTTGCTGATGTGGGATTTTGTCGTCTCTTTCTCCTCCTGTCGGTAGAAGAAGCCCGGGGGCGGAGGGAGAATTATACCGGGAACTAGGGGACCTGGGGGAACTGCTGTTGAGTTGTCTTGGGTGTATTTGAAGCTGTAGGCGGGTGGGTAGTAGATAGCTTGATCGTCCTCGTCGTAGTCTGACTGGTTGCTAGGCGGTGGGAGGAAGACAGCCCCCGAGGGTGGCGAGGGGAAGAATGGGCCGACAATTCCTCCCAGGGAGAGGCCAGATTTTGTCTTTCTTTCGGTCTGGGTTTTTTCATCGGTTGTGTTGGTCCAATCGGACATGAGGAAGCTCTCGTTCGCTGGGAGGAGACCGTCGAACCACTGGGGCTTATTCGTGTCATTGGCGCCGAGGACTGTCACTGGACCTCCTTCAGTCAATTGAACTGGGAATGGCGGGGGTATTTTTGGCGATGTCGGAATTTTGACCTGTCGTTTGGGCGCCTGGAAGTCGTCAATCGGTGACCAGCCATGAAGATCACCTGATGGCTGCTCTGTATCGTGCTCTGGGAAGCTTCCGCCTCGCAGAACTAGCATGTGATTCTCTGCCAGCCAGATCTCGTCCTTATCGAGACCTCCGTAGTTCGTTTTTGTGTCCTTGGGGACCTCTGGGTTTGATAAGTAGCTCAGGATTCCTGGACGCTTTGATTTTTTTGGGTACAGCTCGTTCTGGATCAAACCGTATTTGCCCTCTTTTACCTGTTGAGCGAGCGTTTTCTTCTCGTCGTCGTCCTCCCGGGGCTTTTTGTTCTCCTTGCCGTTACCTGCTGAGGACAGGGTGAGACCGTCGTCCCACTGGGCCTCGTCGTCCTCGTCGGGTGCGGCTGTTGTGGTGATCCTCAAATGACCACCCATCAATCTCGTTGTCTTTCCCTCGGAATTGCTGGTGACGTCGTTAGTTAGGATTGTCGAGAGCCTCACTGGGGCCTCGTTTGTGTGCCCTCGCACCTCGCGCAGGGCACGGGGGACTTCGGATGCCATCGTGATGGCTGATAAAACCGCCAA